>JAKVQF020000913.1:0-77611 GCA_023091115.2 Trypanosomatidae sp. Fi-14 | reverse complement strand
TTTGTCGTGTGAGTTCCAGTGGATGTGCGTGTGCGTGTGTGCATGCGCGCACGTCATGTCGCTCGCACTCACACATATACACACACACATACGCATACGCATACGCACGCATGTGTGTGTGTGTGTGTGTATATGTATCGCTATAGTGGCACAGCTACCGCGTCGTGACGGCAAGCATGCACGCCGTCTAGCTGCTCGTGCCGACGGCGCCATAGTTTGCTTGCGCCGCGTCTGCTGCGCCCGTGCGTGGGCGTGTCCTTGCCGCGGCGCCCGACACATCCGCACCACTCGTCGCCTCTTCGGTCGCTGTCGTCGTCGCTGCTGTCGTCGGTGTTGTTGCCGTCGTGGTGGTCGTTGTCGTTGTTGTGTGGTGCGTCGCGCCGTGCCCGTCACCACTGCGCTCGTCTTGCTTCGCATTGTCGTCACCACCTCCACGTCCGCTGTCCGCCACCGCACTCGTGGCCGTCAGCAGTGGCGCAGAGGAGCGTCGTGACAGCAACGGCAGTGCCTCGTCGGGCAGTGTCGCTTCGGTGCTCGCCGCGTCCACGTCCACGTCATACTCCTCCCACAGCCGCCGTGGGCGGTGCGGCAGCCGCGCACGGCGGGCAGCCTGGCGATCGTCATACACACACCGCGCCGTCAGTGCGAGCGCCAGGACGAGGTACAGCAGCGCCGCGTGCCGACACGCACGCGCCTTCTGCGCCCGGTCCCACTTGTGGGCGGCGGCGGTGATGGCCATCGACTGTATGCCAACGTCAAAGAGGTAGGCCACAAAGAAGCCGCAGACGCTGTTCGCGTAGCAGAACACCATCCCCGCCTTTGTGCCGAGGCCCATCACGTGGTGTGTGTGTGTGTGTGTGTGTCTGTGTGTACGTTGTATACAGGCGAGATGAGTGTATGTATGTGTGCGTCGTGTTCTCGTAGTGACGCTATACACGCACACAACAACAAGTACAAACCACACACATGTGCATGCAGACATACACACACGCACATACATGGCTTACCCCGACTGCAACCGCGTACACGTGTTTCATGTTACTATGCTTGTCATCGCGGCAGCAGCGTCGTTGTTGTTGTGCTGCTGCTGCTGTTATTGCTCAGTTGCGGCAGCATCGTGTAGCGCTGTAGCGAGACGTGTGGCCGTGTGCGGCGGCGTCGCGCCAGCTGCGACACGCTCTCGCCGCGTCGTGTAGGATGTGTGCGCTCATGACGCCACGGACAGCAACAACAGCAGCAGCAGAAGAAGAAACGAAAGCAACGGCAAAGGCGACGCACAACAGCGACGCTGCCACGAGCGCAACGATTGCAGCACAGTCGACGCAGCAAACACGTCAACAACGCACACAGACGACGCGGCACACAGGCACGCAGCACACGGCCCACACACGCCACAACACGGCACACCGCATTCGTGTACAGCAGCCACGCAAGCACAACATCGTACACAGCCGCGAGCAGCATTGCACGCACCTTTTGTGCCACGTCCCAGCGATGACGACTGGCGGCAAGGGCAAATGCAATGTGACGCCGATGCAGCATGTACGCAAAGCAGAGCATCAGCAGCGCATTGAGCACACACGCCGCGACAGCCACGCTGCGTAGCAGAGACCAGCCGCTGCTGCTGCTACTGCTGCTGTCACCACGTGCGCCTCTGTGTGCTGCACCTTCGTACCGCCGCAACGCCGCACTACGTAGGCTACGCGATCGACTCGTACGCCCCGCACTCGCATCATCGCTGCCGCCGCGGCAGGAATGACGGCAACAGCAGCAACAGACGGCCACGCAACGACGACGACGATGACACCACGCCCACAGGCGCCTCAGCACACTGCCACGATGAGGACTACCACGGCACCATGTCCTTGACACGCCGTCACCACCGCCACCGCCACAGCTGCTGCTGCTGCCCTCGACCTGCTTGTCGTATGTTGTTGCACTGTGTTGGTGGCTGGTGCTGCTGCTGCTGCTGCACTCGACGACAACGTAGTCGTCGCCGTCGCGCAGCACGCCAGACGAGGCCGCCGCCAGTGTGCGCATCCTTTCTGTCGTTGTCGTCGTCGTCATTCGCGAACATTGTTGCTGTTGCTGTTGCTGGCGCAACGATGACGGTGACGTTGCCGATCGTACGTGGACACCACCATGCACACTGGTGCGTTGGTGTACACCACCGCCGCTGCTGTTGCGCAGTCGCAGCAGCAACTGCTGCTGCTGGTGCTGGTGTTGTTGCTCCGCAGACTGACTGCGCTGCCTCGTTGCCGCGCTGTGCGTTGTAGTAGCCGCAGTAGCGGTGGTGGCGGCTGTCATTGCAGTGCTTGTACTGTTTGCACTCATCGCCGCGCGCACGGCGGCGGCGGCGGCGTGTTGTAGCGGCCGTTGCTGATGTTGTCGCAGCCAACTATAGTCGCGATTGCCGTGTGTGCCGTAGCTGTTGTCATGGCTGCTGTTGTTGCTGCTGCTACCGGTGACAGACGACACGCTGCTCCTGCTCTTGTCGACGTTTGCATGTGTTGTTGTCGTCGTCTGTGTTGCTGCTGTTGTCGTCGTCTGCTGCTGCTGCAGCGACGATGACGCGTGTGACGTGAAGAACGACGTGACAAGCACCAGTGTGTCGTCTTCGGCATCACTGTTGTCCTGCAAGGAGAGCGCCACCGACGGTGATGGACGTGTTGAGCGTGTTGGCTGCACAGGCTGCAGCATCTGCGACATGTTACTCACCTTGTCGTCGTCATTGCGCTCGTGATGTTGCACAGCAACAAGCGACGGCGGCGGCTGTTGCTGCTCTGGTAGTACGCGCAATGGCAGTTGTGACAGCGTGCGCGGACTGCGCCGCTCTCGACCTGCTCGCACAGTCGCCTCAGCGTCACAACACGATGGCGCAGTCACGTCATTGTGCATTCTACATGTGCCACACCTGAGAGTATCTATTAGTGTGTGTGTGTGTGTGTGTGTGTGTGTGTGTGCCCTTTACAAACAACAATGTGCAAAGTACACACGCGAGTCGTCTGAGCACAAGTGGACACGCATACGTGTGTTGTGTGTGTGTGTGACTGTGTACATATGTATGTGTGTGTGTGCAGTATATGACAGAGACGCACACAGCAACACGTCTACGCGGATGAGTGGCACGACGCAACAAACGCAAGCCATGGCGTAGGCGCAGGAGACGCACAGCGGCAGGCGTCGCCGCGATGACGACGACAAGCGCCGTCGACGTCGCTATTGTTATTGCAAGCAGCTGCGCTGTGACGTGTCGTGTGCAATGGTGACGATGGCGACGACAGCGGCGGTGCGAGTGCTGCTGCTGCTGTTGCTGTTGTGCGGCAACGACCGACACCGTCGCTGTCATCGCCATAGTATGTGCTGTAGTAGCGCGACCACCGCGACAACGCCTCGGCCGTACAAACATCACGTGACGACGACGGCTGCTGTGGCTGCTGCAATGGTTGTTGTGCACCACACGACGACGACGGCAGCGCACAGCCACCTGCCGCCATCGTCATCATCGTTGTCGCTGCAGCAGCTGCAATGACGGTGAATGTCCTGTCGTCCTCCCACGCGCCAGGCGTGCAGAGCTGCAGCTCGTCGCCGACGCGCAGCACCACAGGATGACAGCCACGCTCGTACAACACATCACCGACGCGCAGCGCCACACATGTCGCATTCCACGGCTGCACCACCAGTGCGAGCGGTCGTGTCGGCACCGTGTCATCGTCGGACTGCTGCTGTTGTTGCGAATATGCACATGACGGTGAGGAGGAGGACGTGTGCAGCGAGGACGTTGTTGTGCATGCTGTATGTGGCAAACACTGCAGACGCACGCGTATTGTGCGCTCCGCATCACGCACAAGCAGCGCCTCGTCGCCGTCGTGAGCGAGCGCCACAGCCGACTGTGCTGCCGCGAAGCGTGCCGCAATGCAGTACACGCTCATGACGACGACACAGATCACACAACACAACACAATGTGCAGACACGGCAACTACGCTACAGCAGCAAAGGCACAAGTGTCGACGCTGTCACAAGATGCGCATGTGTGCACACATACACACACACGCACACACGCACACATGCTCCTGCACCATGCAGACACACAAGCACTGTCGCTACTTTACATACCTTGTACATCGTGAATGTGTGTGTGTGTGTGTGTGTGACGCACATCACCTGCTTGCCATGCACGCTGCCTGGCTACTGCGTTGCAGCAAAGCGTGATGTGCTACTGCCCTGTCGCGAGCTCAGTCGTGTCTGCTGCTGCTGCTGTTCGACTGTCGTGTCGGCGAACTGTGCATGCGTGACGTGCGAGCTGTACGCAGTCTGCGCAAAGGTAGTGCTGCTGTTGCTGCTGTTGCGCAGTCGTGACAGCGCTGCTGTTGTGGCGTGCACGTCGTTGGCAGGCGACGACGACGGCGGATGTGCTACTGTCGTTGTCGCGGCAGCAGCGTCATTGTCGCGCTCGTCGTGTGCGGGCACACTGTGTGACCGTGCAGTGATCAGTCGACGTGTTCGCGTTACCGTGTCGTCGTCGTCGTTGCTGCTGCTGTTGCGCTGCACTGCAGCCGAGGTCGGCGTTGTTGTTGTTGTTGTTGTTGTCTTGTGTGACGCAGCAGCTGTCGTCGCTGCCGCTCGCGCGCTTGTTGTTGCTGCTGTTGCTGCTGCAACACGCAGTGGTGCGGTCGGGTAAAAGGGTGCGTGGGCGCCATACGGCACCGGCAGGCCGAGCGCGTCCGTCGGTATGTACGCATTCGCGCGTGGCACCGCCGTCGTGACGACGGCACTGCCAGCGGCCGCAACACTCCCCGTGCCGCCTTCGCCTCCGTCGCCGTCGCCGGCCGCCGCGCTCTCCTCGCGTCGTCGCTGCAGCATCGCCGCGTAACGTCGATTGCTCTCTCGCGTGCGCACATACTCCTCTTCCGCCTCGGCAAAGGGCACCTCGCCGGCGCGCAGCCGCGCCTCGGCGTCGCGGACGAGCGCCTCGAGCCGCTGCACCTCCTGCTGCAGTTGTATGCTCGAGGCCTGAAAGAGCGACAGCTCGGCAATCGTCGCCGTCATCTGCCGCGTCTTGGCTCGCACGCTGCTCTGACACGCGTTCAGCTGCTGCGCCATCGTCAGGGCCACACTGCTGCCCGTCTCGGCCTGCTGCCCGACACGCTCCGACAGCTCCGTCACCTCTTGCAGCAGCAGCTCCTTCTCACGCAGCTGCGCCTCCACACGCTCGACGCGCGTGCGCAGCTCGGTGCAGCGCGCCTGCAGCTCCACATGCGCCTCTGACGCCGCCTCACACGCCGTCGTCGCGTCGTCCTCGTCATCATTGTCATTATCGCCATCGTCATCGTTGTTGTTCTTGTCGTGCACAATGGCGGCAGCCGTACTCGTCGTGTCGTCGCCTTGTCGCCGTGACCGCCTTGCGCGTCGCGGCACGCCATCGTCACCGCCGTCAGCTGCACTCGACGTCGCCGCCGTCGCCGCCTCGCCGTCACCGCCGTCGTCGTGTGCATCAGCTGCCCTCGCCGTCGTCGTCGCCGCTCGTCTCGTGCTTGTTGCCGCCGCCGCTGCCGTCGACGTCGTCTTCAGCACCGGTGACAGCAGTCGCCAGCAGCGCCTATTCGCCGGGTTGCTCAGCTCCGCGGCGGCCGTGTCGATGCGCCACTGCTCATCGTCCAGGCGCTCGTGCAGCTGCGCGAGCTCGTGCGTGAGGGCGGTGATCTGCGGCAGCGCACGCTCGCACACATCGACCTCGCGCTGCAGCTCGGCGACGTGGCGGCGCAGTGCGGCGACGCGCTCCGTTTGTGCTGCTCGTCGCTGTGCGCCCTCGCGCAGTGCCGCCTCTTGCGCGCGCACCTTCTCGTGCAGCAGCGCCACCTCGTCGTTGCGGTCGACGAGCTGCACCCCGGCGTGGTTGCGCTGCTCCACCGCGGCCGTGTAGCGCGACAGCAGCAGCGACAGCTCGTCCTCGACGGCGGCGACGTCGGCGTTGCTGCGACGCAGCTGCGCCCGCACCGTTTGCACCTCCGCACGTGCCGCGGCGAGGCGGCTGCGGGCGGCGTTGTGTGCCTCACGCAGTCGCGCGCTCTCCTGCTCCGCCGCGTGCGCGGCGCGCTGCTGCTGCAGCGTCACCGCGTCCTGCTGCGCCATCGTCTGCAGCGCCGCCGCGTGCTCGGCGTCAAGCGCGGCGACGCGCGCCTCGACAGCGGCCACGGTGCGCGTCAGCGTCTGCAGCTGCGTCAGCGTCTGGCCCCGCTCGCGCTTGACGTGTGTGTACTGCGTGACGAGGTGATGCAGGGCGGCGGCGAGCTCGTCGTGGCGGCGCTGCAGCTCGCCGAGGCGCGCTTCTTTGCTCGCCAGCTCGTCCCGCAGCAGCGCCACCCGCGCCGCCGCCCGCGCGCCCTCGCCGCTCAGCTCCTGCCGCCGCGTCGCGAGCGCGGCGAGCTCGCGGGCGCGGACGTCGGCGCCGGCGCGTTGCGCGCGCAGCGTCTCCTCGACCTCGGCGAGCTCGGCGAGCTCGTCGCCGGCGCGTGCCTCGCGCGACTGCGTCGTCGCCGCCGCGCGCTCGCGCTGCCGCGCGTGCATCTCGAGCTGCAGCTCGGCGGCGGTAATCTTCTGCTGCGTGGCCGCGCACTCGCGCCGCGCCCGCGCCACCTCCTCGTCGGCTTGCTTGCACTGCTCGAGCAGCTGCTGCTCCTCACGCCGCAGCGCGGCCGTCGTCTGCGTCAGCGTCACGTACTCGTTGTGGTGTCGCTCCTTCTCGTGCCGCAGGCGCTCGCACGCATCGCTCTCCTGCCGCGCCGCCACCCGCGCCGCCGCCAGCAGCTGGTCGAGCTCCTGCAGCCGCTCATCGTAGCCCTGCCGCGTCTCGGCCTCGGCCTCGAGTGAGGTCTGCAGCGTCGTCAGCGTCTTGAGCGTGGCGGCGGCGTCCTGCTGCAGCGACTGCAGCATCGCCTGTGCGGCGGCCACATCGCTTGCGCGGCTGCTGTGCTGCAGCTCTTGCTGCGCCATGGCCGCCTGCTGTGCGGCTAGCTTGCGCTCGAGCTGCGTCAGCTCATGCTGCGCCGCCGCCGCACTGCGCAGGACGAGCTGTGTCTGCTTCTGCACCCGCTCCGGCTCGCGCTCGCAGTTGGCGAGCTGTTGCTTGTACTCGGACAAGTGAGTAGCGAAGCGAGCCACGTCGTCGCCGCACATCGCCTCCTCCTGCAGCAGCGCCTCGTGCTGCGCCTTCAGCTCCGCCTGCCGCGTCATGTGCTGCTCTACTTGTGCGCCCATCTCGCTAATCTCGCTTTGCATCGCCTCGAGCCGCGGTCGCAGTCGTGCCTCCTCGGCCGCCACGGCGTCCTCGCGCTCGAGCAGCAGCTGCTGCTTGCGCCGGTCCCACTCGAGCACCTCGACCTGCAGCACACTCTCGCGCTCTTGTGCGGCTGCCAGCTCTGCCTCGGCGTCACGCAGCGCCTTCTTCCGGCGCTGTATCTCCGCGTCGTCGGCGCGGGCGGCGTCGGCGCGGGCGTGCATGCGGCGCCGCTCCACATCCAGGTCGTTGCGCAGCTGTCGTGCGTAGCGCAGGAGCTGGTTGTCGCGGCGGTAGATGCGCAGGACGCTGGCGTGCAGCTCGGCGAAGCGTTCGCGCAGATACTGCGCCCTCTCCTCGGCAATCTGCCCTTCCTCCACGAGGTTGGCAAGCACAACAAACGCCGTCGAGTGTGTGACGTCGGCCGCGTCATCGAGCAGCGACGGTGACGACGACGACAACGCCGCCGCACCACCACCGCCGCTATTGGCTGTTGTCATGCCTGCTGTCAATGCACTACACTACATACACACAGAGAGAGAAAGAGAAAAGGTGAAGAACACAACGCAGCAACGTCAAGTGAGATATGCACACACACGCTTGCGCATACATACACCTTACTGTCTGTGTGTGTGTGTGGCAGTGCGTACTGTGCAACATTACCGCGCTGCACGCTTACTCGTCTCGTCGTCGTCGCCGTGCCGACGATGCTGTTGCGGCGGTGCACAGCACCCGCTGCTTGCACAATGTCACGGCAACATAGTCGGGCAGCCCTTTGCCCAGCAGTGCTGTGCCCAGTGCGCCAATACGATTCTCATTGAGGTTGACAAAGAAGCTTGGCGGCCGCGTATCGTCTGACGCAGCACTGCTGCTGCTGCTGCTGCTGCCATCGACAACAGCGCCGCCGTGTGTTGTGCTCGTCTGCGCACTCGTGCGCGGGGGCGGACGACGACGACACCGCAGCAGCGCCGCCACCTCACGGGCGCCCTCGTCATCGACGCCGACACACTTGAGTTGCACGGCGCGTATCGCCGTGTGATGCTGCAGTGCACGCAGCACGTACACAGCCCCCGCGTTGCCCATCGTCGAGTTGTAGCTAAGATCAAGCAGCTCAAGGCTGGGCGCGGCCGCACTCGTCGTCGTCGTCGTCGCAGGAGGAGGATGAGCTGCACTCGCCTGGCCACGCGCGTGGTGGGTGGCGACAACGTCGCGTGTGTCGACGTGTGCGTCCGCGGACAAGTTCAGTGCCGCACACAGCGCCACCACATCGTCGGTCGTGAGGCGGTTGCGTGAGAGGTCAACGGTGCGCAGCGTGTGACGGTGAAGGGCAATGCGGGGGTAGAAGAGACGCAGTCCGGTGGCGGCGTCGCAGCCGAGCTGCAGCCGCAGACGTCGCAGCGGGTTCTGCGTGTACGACTCGTCAAAGTATTGCGCCGCGCGTGTGCACTGCGCGGCGGCAAAGCGACAGCGCACCACCTCGAGCACGTCGGAGCGCGGCACCGCATGCATGATGCGGTACACCGGATCACGCATCTTGCGCTGCGCCGCCGCGTGCCGTGTCACCTGCGCATTGTCGTCGACCGTGTCGTGTACTACACACTCCGTCGTCGTCCTCGAGTCACTCTGCGTGTCGTTGTCGTTGTTGCTGTTGTTGCGAGGACGATCGTCATGCTGCGTCACCTCCTCGTGCGGTGCCGTCGCGGTAGTGGCAGGCGGCGAGGAGGACAGCAGCGGCGACGAGGGTGTAGCGACGGCCGCGACGTGCTCGCTGCGCTGCCGTTTGCGTGACGACGGCGGCGACGTCCTCGTCATCTACACACACACACACAAGACAACAGAGGGCAAGGTAAGCAGCGTCACTGCGTCTGCGTACACACACACACACATACCACAAGCACATATACACATGCATGCATGCAGACACTACTGCCGCACAACCGAGTGGTACGGGTGCGACGTCGATACGTGGCGCACCGACACGCGCAGCCCCGACGCCGCTCTCCGCCGCGCAGCCGCCATCACATCCTCATCACTGCCCACAACACCACTGCGCTGTTGCTGCTGCTCTTCTTGCAGTTGTCCTGCCGCCGTCATGGCTGTGTCGGCGGCGACCGTGGGCGTGTGTGTGACACACAACGACCACACACGCACTGCATTGTCCATGTGTGATGTCACAAAGCGCGTGCCGGTGGTGTTCCACGACAGCCGCACCACGCCCTCGCACGCCACCGTCGTGCTCGCTAGTACGCGCAGCTGCAACAGCGACGACGACGATGACGCAGCGCTCGTTGTGGCCACGACGGAGCGCTGCAAGTGTGGTGGTGGTGGTGGTCCGGTGGTGTAGTGCAGCATCGTTGACGACGATGGCGGTGCACCACGATGCGAAGGCGACGAGTGTTGCGGCGTCTGCTGCTGCTGCTGCTGTTGTTGCGGGCGTGCAAACAGCACAAGCATGACACGCATAGACAGCACCACGGCGAGGGCGCAGAAGCTGCGGCCAGACAAGGGCGCCCACACGACATGTGTACACGACGCGGCGCTGTTGGTGTGTGGTGCCTCCGTCACTGTTCGCGTCATCGCCATTGGCGCTGTCGTTGTGCTGCTGCGGTAGGCGAGGTGATGTATGCGGCTGCCGTCCTCGACGACGTAGAGCACACGCACGACACCGTCACGCGTGCCCACGGCGAGCAGCGTGCCCGTGTCGTCCCAGCTGACACACACGCAGTCCGCATCATGACTACCACCACCACCACACTCGTCGCGACACGCCACACGCACCGCAGCTGTCATGGCGTCATCGCCGTCGTCAGTGTTGTGCTTCTTATCCTGCTGCGCTGCGCCCGCTTGCGTGCCTCTGTCCGCATTGTTGCTGCCACTGTTGGTGGTGTGGCGGTCCGTGTTGCGTGCAAGCTCGTCCGCGTCTGCCATGCGCAGACGACTACATGGCAGCCACGCGTGTGCCGCGTCACCACGACTGCTGTCATTGCCCGTCGCCACAACAACAGCATCGCTCGCTGTCGTCGTCGCGATGGCAGCAGCAGCAGCACGTGCACTGCGCAACTCGACGACGCCGTGCGCACACGCGCACGCCACTGTCAGGTGCGCCGAGAAGGCAAACGCAGCACAGCCGGGGGCGGCCACACACGTGTCGAGTGCCCAGCGACCGTGTGCGTAGTGGTAGAAGCGCAGCTGCACGCCCGCACACAACGCGGCCAGGCACACGCCGTGCTGCCATGGTGCCCACGCAAGTTGTGTGCACACATCGCCGCTGTCAATGCGGTCGACTAGCACCGTCATGGCAGCACAGTCCCAGTCGAGCAGGCGCTCGTCGACTGGCAGCGCACAACATGGCACCTCGGCAGCAGACGGCTGCTGCTGTTGCCCTTCGTGTTGTTGCTGCTGTTGCTCGTGCGCCTGTCTGACCATGTGCAGGTTGACATTCTCAATGACAGGCATCTCGCTCGTCTGCGTCACGTACACCTCGCCACGCGACGTCGCGAGCGCAAGCAGTTTGCAGTGGTTGTCGTGCTCCATTGCCGTGATTGTGACGTCGTGTGCGGTGAAGTGAAAGATGGGTGACATGTACGACGTACTGACGGCGGCAGTAGTAGTAGCACGTGACGGCGCAACGACAGCTGCCGCACCGCTACGCTGCGCACGCTCGCGCGTCACATCATCGTACATCGCACAACGCGTGTAGCACGGCTGCGCTAACATTGTACATGCACATGTGTGTGTGTGTGTGTATGTGTGCAACAGAAGCAAGGGCGCAAGCACACACGTGCATACACACACACACATACACAAGAGCACGCGGACATGTACGTGTAGATGCAACACATACACTATGTGTGTGTATGCTTATGTATTTGCATCCGCTCTACACGTAGTGCGTTTGTGCCGTCTACGCAAAAAGTTATTGACACACCAGTGCGCGTACACGCATGTGTGTGCATATGTGTTCACGTATACATACACACACGCACACAAAAGTGACACATGCACACATACATATACATATATTTACATTCGTATACATGCAGAGATAGGTAGATGTGTACAAGGACACAAGCATGTGCACTCCCAGCATCACAAACAAAAAGACACACACACATACATGTTCACACATGCACACAACGGCACACCACGTACATGCGCACACAAACTAAACCGTGTGTGTGTGTGTGTGCATGTTGTGTGTGTGTGTGTGCAGTACAATGGGAGAGAGGGTGTGTGTGCGAGAGAAGGGTGAGAAGGGGAGTGAGAGTGAGAATGCATGGCAGTCACGTGTGCATTGCTTTGTTTGTACTGACGCTAACGTACGTGTGTGTGTGTGTGTAAATATACACTCACACACATGCTTTCTGGGTCAGCGTTCACACGTCTCAGCGTGTATACAGAAATAGTGGTGTATGTACGTACGTGTGTGTGTGCATGTGTGCGAGTGGCAAAAGGCCGCGACGTGCATGCTCGCGCACATCGCAGTCTTTTCGCGCCGTCTGTGCACGACACCTTCGTTTGCCTGTGTGTTTGCAAGTGTATGCACGTCTTCTTGTGCGTATGTATAAGATTGTGGATAGTAGCGACATAGTATACATAACAATTGCTGTTGTCAGCGTGCATAGCTTGGCTGCGTGTACACACACTTGTGTGGTGCGAGAGAAACAGTGAGGGGGGATGACATCGTCGAACTCTGTTTGTGTGTGTGTGCGTGCGTGTGTGCATTGCGCACAATACGATGGCAAAAGAAGTGAGTACATGACGTAAGCACACACACGCACACACACACACACACACATACATACATACATACATACATACACGCACATACATACAGTTGCGCGTGCACAAGCAAAGGCAAAGGTGATGAACGCAAAACAGAGTGAGGACATGGTCGCACGCGGCACTTATATACATTTGTTTGCTGTATATATATACATGTCTGCGTGTGCGTGACGCCCGCTGTGGCGACGGCACATGACATACGTATGTTGTGTTTGTCTGCGTGTCCGCGCACGTGAGTGGGTGCGGTGGTGTGTATGTGTTTGTTTGTGTGTGTTTTGTGTGTATGTAAGGAATGCGTGTCGACCACATTGTGCGCATGTCTGCGGGTGTCTGTATACATCTGTACACAACAACAACAATACAGCTACCACTCATGTACATCTCTACGTATGTAAGAAGTCATATACAGATTGTCGGAAAATGAAACGTGACGTGAGCATACATACGCTGCGTACACAAAGAAAAGAAACTACAAATACGGAAACATACATTTGTACATACATTGATCACGCACGCACACACACACATACATAGACACAGACACACAAATGCACAAACAAAGAAGTACAGACACAAACCGAGAAGAGCCCACAAACATAGACATTGCCGTGTGCACACGGCGACACAGTGCGCTCGGCTTACATCGACCGCGTGCACAAAAAGATCGTGTGAGTAGACAAACAAGCAAATGCACACACACAGACGCACGCGCACAAACGTACACACACGAACATACACGTATGCAGTCATACGACAGTCATGATGGAGATTTTGCACTCATGTGCGTGTGCGTGTGTGCGTGTGCGTTTGTGTGTTTTTACGTAAAAAGGTCAGCTATATATATCGTTGCAGTGCTCGTCGAGGCACACACACACACAGGCACTAACACAAGAAGAAAAGACAGGCAGCAAATGTCCCACAGGTGTGTTGCCTGTGCGTGGACACGTGTGTACACTTGCTGTACACACTCGCCTATACACATACACATACGAACACAAACACGCGTACGTGGCTTCTACATGTACATGTACGTATACAGCAACAAAGCGCACAGCACGACACGTTATTTACATGTCAGACTCGGTGGCGTGCGTGTGTGTATGTGTGTGTGTGTGTGTTTGTGTGTTTGTGTGTTTGTGTCACCGTTGACGTGTGTGAGTGTGTGCTGCATCAATGTACACGCGTGTATCTGCGCGACAAATAAGAAGGGTGGGTGCAGGTTTGCATCGATGCGCGCGTGACATCGCAAAACAACATTGTACATCACTTCTCGTGTGCGCCCTCTCGCTCTCGCTCATTCGCTGCGCAAGTGCGTCTGTGTGTGTGTTTGTGTGCGTGTACCTGTGCGTATGCGTATGCGTATGTGTATGTGTATGTGTATGCGTTCGTGTGCGTGTGTCTGTCAATCGATTCGACACGTGTGCGCGTGTACAAAACACGCAGTCGCGCGTGTCGACTACGTACTGCCGAACGCGACAACAACTGCGCTAGCGAGACACGCACCACACACCGCGCACAAACACCTAGTACACTGTAGAGCGACGCGAAGTGAAACAAGCAGCGCCACAACAAGAGGTGAGTACGTATGTGTGTGTGTGTGTGTAAGAGTGAGAATGTGCGAGTACGTGCACCACAAACAAAAAACACATGAAACGGTGAGGGCAGCTTGTGCATGCGAGCAAAGCGCACAAAAGCACATGCGTACATGCATGCAAAAGGCAGGCGCGTGTGTGCATGTATCGCGTGTGAGGCCAGCACATCACGTCAGGTCATGTACGCCGCAGCACAACAAGTGCCACCGTCAGGTTGTCGCCACTGCCGCGGCGCAGCGCCTCGTCAATGAGCTTGTCAGCAACCGTAAATGCACTGTGCCTCTTGTCCTTCAGCATCTGCGCACAAAAGTCAACCACCTCCTCGTACGACATCACATCCCACAGTCCGTCGCAGCCAATGACGAAGAAGTCGTCCTCGCTCGTCAGCCGCGTCGAGCTCGTGTCAGGGACGGCGATGACGCCCGAGGGCTTGCCATCGGTGTACTCGTCGAGCTTGAAGCCAGCGTCGCCAATCGCGCGCGTGACTGCGAGGCTAATGACGCTCGGGTTGAACTTGGGGTGGCCGACGCGGTTGTGAAAGATCTTACCACCGAGCGCGCGCACGCGCTCCAGCTCCGCGGCGTTGCTTTGTAGCTTGTGCTTTACCGTCAGCACAATCGGCGTGCCGTTGCGCGACAGCACTGCCTCGCAGTCGCCCACGTTGCCTACCACGAGCAAGTCATCCACGATGAGTGCGACGGCGCACACGCTACCCGACTCGTTCGTCTCCGCCTCTGACCGCTGCAGAAAGGCACGATCGGCGGCGATGATGCTCTCGCGTATGGCGCGCTCAGGGTGCGTCTTCAGGTCGGCGTGACCAAGTATCATCGTGTGCAAGTTGTCGCGCAAAAACTCGGCACACTGCATCCCGCCGTGGCCGTCGTAGACGCCAAAGAAGGGCACACCACCCGACACCATCCTGTGCTGGTCCTCCATGGTGCGACGACGCCCTTGCGTCGACGACACGCCATGCTCCATCGATGCCGTGGGAGTGAAAGTCGTCACATGCTGTGCTGCTTGCGGTGACGACGTCGTCACGGTAGTGGCTGCAGCGGGCGCCGCAAGAGCCGCAGCCGCGGCAGCGGCAGCGGCAGTGGCTGCGTGCTTGTGTTTGCGTGCGTCGTCGCTGCGTTTGCGGCGCCGTGCCGCTGACATCGCCGCCGCATCCTTGTCACCGTTACCGCTGTTCGTAGCCACCGTGACCGCGTCGGCACTCGTCGAGGCGTCAGCGGCGGCGCACACATCACGCGCACTCATCGCCGCCCTCACAGGATCGCCGGCGGCGTTGCTGTGCTGCGTGTACACCCTCACCTTGACGAGCACGCGTGGCCGCCCTGCGTTGAGCAGCGGCGGTGCAGCCGCAGCGCACGCCATCTTTGCGCACACTCGCACACACACTGCACACACACTCGCACACACAAGTACACTGTGTGTATCTACGCGTGCGCGCGCGCTTGTCTATGCGTCCTTGTGACCAAGCACTTACGTCTATGACACGGTCTTGTTATACGCTTGTGTAGCGGTGCTTGTGCGACTGCGCCGCTCTCACTTTGCGTTCGCACACACGCACACGAACAGTACACAGCACAACTGCCTTGTGCCTGCAACGATGACCGATCCGTGACTACACGTACGTACAAGCTCTCTTTAGTTGACACTAGTATACAGTCGCTCACACGCAACAGAAAACACACGCACACACACAAACAAACACGCACACACGTGTGCAAAGCTACTATAGCAAGTGCTGCGAATGAGGGCTGCTATGCACCACTTGCCTTTGTTACTGTTGTGTACGTGTTTGTGTGTGTGTGTGTGCGCACAAGACGATGACAAGCAAATGCAGCATGACAGTGATGTAATGACGCACAAGCCGCAAGCAAATGCACACGCATACATACATGTTTGTGTTATAGTGTCTTTGTGTGTGTGTGTGTGTATGCACGCAATGATACATACACACATACACATATGTATACGTGTATATGTACGCAGAGCAACAACGCGACGTCAACGACTGTGATTGCTGCCAGCCATGCACACATGTACTCTGTTGCAAAACATATACATACAAGCGCTATACACGTACAAGTACACGCACAGAGGCACACATATACACACATGCAACACACCTGTACACACGCCACACAATATGCCTTGCATCGTGTAACACAACACACTCACATACACACACACTTTTCTATGCTCCGCGCATCTTGCATGCATCTGCTCACGTACACACACACTCACACACAACGACAACATGCGCAAACAAGCATGAACTAAATATACATTGACGAACAATGACACGAGTCACCACCACCGCCATCGGTGTTCGCACATGTGTCTGAGTGTGTACACGTGTGTATGTACGTGTGTGCCGCGCACGTCAAGTTGCTTGTGCATGCAATGTACATTATCGCAACCATACAAGCACGCAAGCAACGCACACGACAAGCACACCGCACTCGTGCACGCATCGTAGCCACATGTGTACATACACGCGTGCTACTGCACATGTTTGAGCGCGTACACAACGGGTATATGTATATATATATATATATATATGTGTGTTTGTGTGTGTGTGTGTGCTGCTGTTGTGCAAGCAATGTACGTCAATGTCGTCCTTGCCACCGCAATGAGCTGCCGCGCAGAGCAGTGACGCAAATGATGCAAAAGGGCAACGTGCGTTAGTGCGCGAGAAGGGTGCGGTGTCTGCACAGTGTGCTTTCCTTCACACAAACACACACACACTTTCTCTCTCTGCAGTGTATACACACACACACTCTGACGTCACGCGTACACACATATGCGCATACGTATGCTTGTGCGATGCGCAGTACGAACAGCAGACACAACAAACACGCGCACACACGGACGCAGCACGCATACAAGCACACATACGTATACCGTGTAGTCCCCTCTGCTCGCCATTCGTCGCCAGCTGCGCGCGCACACACACACACACACACACACACGTACACATGCGTAACTGTACACTAACAAATGAGGCCTATGCATATACATATGTAACACTACGTATACATGCGCTCCTATGTACGCGTACAAATACTTGCTCATACATACGACACCGTCAGTCACATACACATGTACGAATGTATATACTAACACGCACACACACACGTACACAAACAACGATGCAATGACGCGCGCGCAAGAGCGCGTGTGCGCTCTACGACATAGACAGCATTGGGTCACGCGCGACTGCTACGGTGTGGCCACCCACGCGCGGGTTACGCTGCTTGAGACACACCAACATCGTCGTAACATTGTCGGTGCTGCCCTTGTGCAACGCCGCACGCGCTAGCGACTCCGTCACCGTCTGCGCCGACTCGCCAGCGGCAAAGTGACTACGACAAAAGTCAACCACCTCCTCGTACGACATCACATCCCACAGTCCGTCGCAGCCAATGACGAAGAAGTCGTCCTCGCTCGTCAGCCGCGTCGAGCTCGTGTCAGGGACGGCGATGACGCCCGAGGGCTTGCCATCGGTGTACTCGTCGAGCTTGAAGCCAGCGTCGCCAATCGCGCGCGTGACTGCGAGGCTAATGACGCTCGGGTTGAACTTGGGGTGGCCGACGCGGTTGTGAAAGATCTTACCACCGAGCGCGCGCACGCGCTCCAGCTCCGCGGCGTTGCTTTGTAGCTTGTGCTTTACCGTCAGCACAATCGGCGTGCCGTTGCGCGACAGCACTGCCTCGCAGTCGCCCACGTTGCCTACCACGAGCAAGTCATCCACGATGAGTGCGACGGCGCACACGCTACCCGACTCGTTCGTCTCCGCCTCTGACCGCTGCAGAAAGGCACGATCGGCGGCGATGATGCTCTCGCGTATGGCGCGCTCAGGGTGCGTCTTCAGGTCGGCGTGACCAAGTATCATCGTGTGCAAGTTGTCGCGCAAAAACTCGGCACACTGCATCCCGCCGTGGCCGTCGTAGACGCCAAAGAAGGGCACACCACCCGACACCATCCTGTGCTGGTCCTCCATGGTGCGCCGTGTGCCCTGCTCTGCCGTCACACCATAGTCGAGCACACGCACAAACGCCGTGCGCGTGCGCGCGCCATTGTGCATCGCGGCAGCGGCGGCAGGTCGCGTCGCCGCGGCTGCCGCGGCTGCGGCTACTGCTGTTGCTGGCAAAGCGGGCGCCGCAACAGCGGCGGTAGCGACAGTCGCAGCACTGCGTGTTGCGTCGCCCTCGCTGCTGCCGTTGCTACTACTGCCATTGCCATTGCTGCTATTATCTGCATTGACAATGTCTACACTGCTTGATGGCTTGCCAAGCGCATTGCATTCGCGTGCACTGTCGTGCGACAGCATCGCTACCGCTGGCGTAAAGTCGACGTCGTCGACGACGACAATTGTGTCATCGTCGACGTCGCTGTCGTCGACATGCTCGCTGCGTGTCGCGGTTGCGGCTAGAGGCAACGGCACACTGCCCGACATGTGACAGTCCAGTGTACGCCACTATGTGTTTGTGCACGTTTGCCGCAGCGCAATTGCACATGTATATATCGAGACGTTTGTCGACGCGCTCGTGTATATGTTGTGTGCGCGTGTGTGTATGTGTGTGTATATGTTTGTGCAACTATGTTCGTGTGTATATGTATGTGTATACTTGTCACGCGCAGGGTGCAACCGAGGCAACAATGTGTGCACAGCGTGTGCATGTGCACGCAAGTCGCACAAGCTTATACACATGTGTGTGTGCATAAGCGTTAGTGCATGTACTCGCCTCGGAGCAGTCGCCACTGCTCTTGTTGCCACCTCGTGTGTGTGTGTGTGTATTGCAAACAAAGTCATGAAAACGACACAATACGCACACGCACACGCACACGTGCGTATACGACAAAGCAATGCACGTCACCATCGCTACTGCGGCGACAACGAGGCAATGGCGGTCGTGTCGTCGCTGTTGTGGCCGCTGTCACGTACACGTGTCTGCAGGAGCTGCACACACAACTGCAGCGTGCTCGCGTGTGCCGCGTTGCCGTCGTCGACATCGCCGCTATCGACGATCTCGCTTGCGCCACGCCAACCAAGCTCGTCACACGCACGGCGCATGTATGCACGGATTGCAGCCTCCTCGAGCGCGCTCGGCACGTCGCACAGCGACTGCAGCAGCGTCGCCGTCGGTGCACACGCCGCCAGCACACCCGCCGACGTCGACGGCCCTGCTGCACTTGCGTCCTGCCGCGCTAGTGCCAGCACACAACGCAGTGCAAGCAGGTGCTGCAGGTACGACCAGGCATGATAGCGCCATTGTACAGCAGCAGCCACGTCCTTGTCGCCATCGCGGCGCACTGCCGTCGGCCACAGCTCGTGCAGTGCAAAGACGTCTGCAAACGCACACACGTCACCGCGCTCGTCCGCTGCAGCTGTTGCTGCCGTTGTTGTCGTTGTTGTTGCATTTGTCGCTGTATTTGTGTGCAGCGCGTGTGCGAGGCAGCGCCTTCGACTGTGCTGCAGCACCGCGACGAGGCGACACGCCGTGTCACGCAGCAGCGCATTGTGCGGCGCCTGCGTCAGCAGTCCTGCGCACTCGTGACAAGTCGCGCAGACAAACTCGACAAGCACACATGTGTACGGCACAACAAGGACCAACTCGACGGCTGCCATGGGCAGTGCACCATTACCTCCGTCATCACGCAGTGTCGCTGTTGCCGCTGCACCATCGCCACTGCTGCTGCTGCTGCTCTTGTTCTTGTCGTCATCGTTGTCACGTGATGTACTCCTGTTGACGCCATTCTCGTCGCCCGCTGCCGTGTGCACATTGCGTGCGAGGTCGAGCAGACGTGAAAAGCCAACGACGTCGTGTGTTGCGTGACAGTAGACACACAGGCCCAGCGCAACGCTGCGTAGTGCACGCGAGATGCTCATGTATGCGGCGCAATCATTGCCATGCTCATTGCCGGCCTGCGCACGCGCCAGGCGATGCAAATGTGCGGGTAGTGTCTCGGCCAGGCACTCGAGCACCGTCGCACGCAACACGTCCTCTGCATCCGCAGCAGCAGCTGCTGCCGCTGCATCGTCATCGTCATCATCGGTGGCTGACAACGCACTGCCCTTGTCAACATGGCCGTCGCCATGCGCCTCGTCACGTAGCGGCGCGATGGTTGACATCGATGCCGCACACATCAGCGGCGTGCTCTGCAGCTCGACCCACTGCGCGGCGCGGACATCGTGTGTCACGTCTACGACGCCCACACGCGCCAACGCATCACACACGCTCGCAAACAGTGTAGCAGCCGTCGTCGTCGCTGCATCGTTGTGCGTGTGCTCGTCGTCCTTGTTGCCGCTGTCCTTTTGCGACGCAGTGCTGCAGTGCGTCAACGACACGCGCGACGCAGCCGGCCTTGTCGTCGTCGTGGCCGACACAAGGTCGATGCAGACGCGCACAAGCACATCGACCAGCTGACGAGGTAGCATGACGAGGCGCAGGGGCAGCTTCGCGACGAGGCTGCGAAATGTTGCGCACGCCACACGCAGCAGCGCCGCATTGCCGTGGCACGCGGCAAACATGCCGTGCAGACTGAGATACACAAGCAGGGCATAGTCGCTCGTACGCGACGACGCGGCAACGTCCGCGGCGCCGCCATCGTCGTCGACGGCGTCGTGTCGCGTCGTCATTGTCGTTGCGGGCAACGCCGCCGTCGTCACCACCTCCGCAGCATGACTACTACTGATGTTGCTGTTGTTGCGCTCGTCCACTTCGTCGTGTGGCACATGACGCACCAATGTGTTCAGCACAGGCAGCAGCATGCCGCTGAAGAGCGACGACTGCACATCGGCCGCAAACGCACTGCCATAGTGACGCAGCAGCGCCCACAGGCAGCACACCGCGTGTGCGCGCACGCGCACGGAGCTGTGCATGACAATGATCGGCACAATGCCCTCAAACAGCGACATCCACAACTGATAGCGCGTCTTGCTGACGACCGTGTCGGGCTTCGTCAGCGGATGTGCGGCCGTCAGCGGCTCGCTGGCGAGGGTGACGTGCACACGCGACGGCGCCGCCCGCGCCTCACGCTCGGCGTCGCCGAAGCGCAGCGCCCACTGCACCACCGCCTTGGCCTCGGCGCCCGGTGTGCACGCGGCCGCCACCGTGTCCGTCTGCGTTGCCTGTTGGCTGCTGCGGTCGTCGGCGACGTCGTCGAGTGGTGGTGGTGGTGGGGGTGGCTCGAGGCCGTATTGCAACCAGTGCGCACAGGCCACCAAGTACGACACACCCAGCAGCGGCACTCGCTCGTCCGCCGTGTGCGTGCACGCAAACGTCGTCAGGCAAAAGATGAGGTCACTGAAGCAGTCCTTGACGTGCTGCAGGTGCTGCCGCATCGCACGCTCGCACACCTGCCACGCCAGCGCCGCCACCTCCGGCAGCACCGCCGCGTGACTGAGACACGAGAAGACAACGCGCCACCCACTCGCCAGCTGCGCCGCGCGCAGGTCGACGAGCTCGGCTACCGTGTGCAGCACACGCTGCCGCACCGCCGTGTCGCGGTTGCGCATGAGCACCAGCTCGAGCGGTCGCAGCACCTCCTTCTGGAACGAGTAGTTGAGCAGCTCCTCGCGGCGCAGATAGGTCAGGGCGACAATGCGCAGGCCGTCAAGGGCCGCGTGCGCCATCGCGGCCGTTCGCGTGCCGGCCATCACAACGACCACGCTCGCACGCGACCATACCTCGCGCCACTGCAGCCGCGTGGCGGTGGCGGCGCAGATCGTGACAAAGTCAAACAGCTTCGTCAAAGCAAAGGTGCGCTGCTGGGCGAGCTCGGCGGCGCAGACGCGCGCGAGGCCGCTTGCCATGTGCACCTGCGCCGTGGCCGGGTAGCGTGTGAGGTCAAAGAGGCTGTCAAGCCACACGTCCACCGCACTGCCAGGCGCCGCACGCAGGCTGCGCAGCAGCAGACGTCGCCGTGACTGCGACTCGGCCTCGATGGACGGTGGGGCGTCGTCGAGTGAGCCAAACCACACATCGGGCGGTGCACTGCTGCTGCTGCTCTGCTGTGGCTGCTGTGGCTGCTGCTGCTGTTGTGACGGCGTGTCGTTGCCGTGCTGCAGTCGTCTGCGCCACAGCCCCTCCGTACCATTGGCCAATGCGTCAATGAGTGAGACGGCCGTGTAGCCCACCGCCCACGCACGCGTCGAGAAGGCCGCACCGTAGCGCACGAACAAGCTGAAGAATGTCGACAGCAGCCACAGTCGCGTGTTGGGCAGCACCTGCGTCACACGCACGCGCGATGGCGACGATGACATCGACGATGACACGACGCGCACGGCAACACGCAACCGCGTCAGCTGCAGCGTCTGCGTCAACAGCCAGTCGACCTGCGACAGCGTGCCATATGCACAGCACACGTGCACCACGTTGACCAGGCCGCGCAGCAGCGTATGCAGGTAGGCGCCGCTGTCCGTGTCCTGCATGTACGCCTGCGCACGGCGATAGCGCGACAGCGCGTCGTTTGCGCGCAGTGGCGGCAGGGGTGCCGTTGTCGCAGCAGCAGTAGTGGCAGTAGCCGTAGCCGCCGTAGGCACACTCATCACCATGATGCTGCTGCTGCTGCCACCACCGCTGTTGTTATCATTGACATCGGTGGGTCGCACGTAGCGCTCGGCCGTGTCGCACAGCCGCCGCAGTGCGTCGATGAGCAGACGTGCGAGGACGTCACACGTGACATCCCACATCGGTAGCGCGTGCTCGATGCTCGAGGCCTTGACAAAGATGGTGTGGCTGCCCGCTGCGCCCGTCGCCGTCGCGTCCGCCGTCGTCGTCGCGTCCGTCGTTGTGTGCAGGGCAGAGAGCATGCTGTGCAGGGCGTCATGCAGCTCGCGCTGGTACAGCGCCTCGCGCGTGTGGTATGCCGCACTACGCTTGTCACTGTTGGCATCACTTCTGCTCGCTGTCACGGTGCTGTTGTGTGTGCTGCGGCTCGCCGACGACGACGACGACGACGTTGCTGTCAACGGCAGCTGCACCTTGTCGCTCATCGCCCCATCACCACACGCGTGCGCGCGCTCTTGTCGCTGCCGCATCGTGCGTATGCTGTACAGCCGCTGTGACGGCCGCAGGACAATCTCGTGACGCGTGATGCGGTCGTAGATGCCGCCGAGCAGGTCGGCGTCAACGTCGTTGCCCTCGTCAATGCCGCGGTTGTTGCGCACGAAGCCGTCACGCGTCATCTTCGTCTTGACGTGTGGGTTGTGTGCGTCCGTGTTGAGCATGCAAATCGAGAAGGCCAAGATGAAGGCCGTGTCGGCGGACGAGAACACACCCGGGTTTTGACGACAATAGTGCGCCGCAAACAGCTCCATCGTCTTGTCCACCACCTGCGCCTCCCCGAGTAGCTTGAAGCCGCCAAGGAAGAGGCGCAGGGCCTCGTCAAGGGTCATGCCAGCGAATCTGTGCAGTCGTATCCACGCCTCGAAGACGCCACGCGCCTCACTCGCGTGCGAGGAGGACGAAGACGAGGACGACGAGGATAGTGACCTGGCAAAGTAATCGCCGAGCACACTCTTGTCGAGGTAGTCCTCGTATCGCTTGAGAAAGGCGGCAGCGGTGGTGGCGCGCTGCGCGGCGGCCGCCTCCTCGTCGGCGGTGTCGTCAGCCTTGTCCTCGACACTGTCTGCTGCCTCCTCATCATCGTTGTTGTTACTACTACCAACGCTGTTGTCGTGTGTGGTCGCCGTGGGAGCGGTAGCTGCCGTTGTCCTCGCTGTCGTCGTCGTCGTGCTTGTGCTGGCGAGCAGCGGACAGCTGTGCAGGTACGACAGCGCCGCGGGCACATTGCCATGCACATTGAAACGGTAGAGAAACTCCTTCACGGCGGCCTTGTAGCGCCATGCGGACAGGTACGCCTCATCACCACGGCTGCTGCTGCTACTGTTGTTGTTGTTGTTGTTGTTCATTGTCAGGCCGTCGTGTGTGTCACGTGGACTGTCGACGAGCACGTCGGTGCCCGCGGCTGTCGTTGCGCTCGCGTCGATAGCGTCAGACGTCGCCACTGTCGTTGTTGTTGTTGTTGCGGGGTCGTCGTCGTCGGCGTCACCGCGTGTCGTGGCCGTGTCGTGCGCCGCCGCTGCGCGTGTCGTCGCCAACGGCAGGCTAGCGAGCACAGGAGTTGTTGTTGTCATCGTCGTCGACGACGACGACGCTGCAGCAGCAGCGACGGTGGTGGCATCGTCGTCACCTGGCACGGTTGCATTGCCGCTCGTTGTTGTCGTTGTCATTCGCGTGTTGTTGTTGTTGCTGCTTGTGTTGTTGACGTCGTCTTCGTCGTTGCTGCGCTTGTTGCCCGCGTCATCCTCGAAGCGCTCCAGCCACTGTATGTTCGAGTCGGCAATGAGCAGCAGTGTGCGCAGTGCGCGACGCCGCAGCATCTCCGGCACCGCCGCCGTCGCAGCAGCAGCAGCAGTCACCGCCGCCTCACTTGCCACCACCGCATCCGTGTCGTTTGCCTCGTCGTCTTCCTTGTCATTGTCGAACAAGAAGGAAGCAGCAGTAACATCCGTCTCAGCAGCATCGTCATCGCCACCGTCGTCGTCGCCGCCGCTGTCCTTGTGCTGCGCCACCGCCGCATTCGCAGCGGCGGGTGTGCGTACGTCATGTGCAAACGACAACGTCGACAGCAACGACGGTGACGGTGACGCCAGCGTCGCGAGTCGGCTCACTAGCTCCTCGTAGATGCTCTGCGCATCGGCGTTGCAGTCATAGTTAAGAAACAGGCCAATGAGGTGCTGCGGCTCCTCCACGTACCGCTGCAACACCTCAATGACGAACAGCTTCTGCGTCAGCGACGCAAACGCCGACTCGAGCACGCGAAAGTAGACGTGACGGAAGACCATCGCCGTTTGTGCGACGAGCTGCGCGCGGAAGACGAGGCAGCACGTTTGTAGTATGTTCAGTGACAAGCGAAACACCACCGCGTCAGGCGACAAGGACGCCTGCACCGCTCGCGGCACCACCGTCGACTGCACCGTCGACAGCACCGCCGTCGATGCGCGAAACACAGGGCCGCCATTGACGACCATGTACAACACCGCCCCGAGGGCCACGCGCACGACGCCGTCGTCCGCGCCACCACCGCCGCTACTACTACCACTGCTACTACTACCGTTGCCACTGTTGTTGTCGTTGTCGTTGTTGTTGTTGTCGCTGCTCATCGTTGCCCTTGTGCCCGCCGCGTTCGTCGCACAGCACAGCTCCATTGTGCGCACAAAGTCGTCCACAGCGACAGCGGCGTGCGGAGGTGCGACGCGGCGCTGTTGCGCAGACAACGCCTCCGCAGACGTCGACGTCGTCGCCGGTGCCGTGTCCTTGTCATCGCCTTCGTGACTGGGTGACGTTGTATGCTGCTGTTGCTGCTGCGGTTGCTGCTGCGGTTGCGGCACAGACGTGGCAGTGCCGCTCTCGTCGTCTGCAAGAGACTCGTGGTGCTGCTCGAGGGCGCTCGTTAGTGCCTTGACGGCGTGTCGTATGGTTGTGTTTGCCTCATCCACAAGCACCGACGAGGCTGCCGCACGCGCCAGTAGCACAAAGAGCAGTCGCATCACCTGCAGTAGCCGCTCACCATGTACACCAACGGCGCCATACTGCCATTGCGGCAACAACGACGACGACGGCGGCGGCGGCGATGATGGCGATGACGGCGGCATCACCACTGCGCCATCGTTTGTGCTGCCGACAGCGCCTACCGCGGCCGCGTCGCGATGCTGACGCAACGACGACGACGTTGCTTGTGTCACTACACTGTTGTTGTTGTGCATGTGCCCTCTGCTGCGTTGCGGCACGACAGCAGCACGCAGCGCGGCAATGTACACAAACCACGCCGTGTCCGTCACGTCACGCGCGTACACCGCCGGTGCTACCGCCACCACCGCCTCGACAAGCGCGTCACGCACAGGCTCGACCAGCGGTGTCGCTCTTGTCGCCGCCGCCGCTGCTGCTGCTGTTGCTGTCGTTGCCGTTACTTCCGCATCGCTCGGCGCCGTCTTGCGGCCAAACATACGTGCAAAGAACACTTGTGCAGTGCTGTTGCTGCTACCGCTGCCACCGCCATGTCGCGACGGTGGCGGTGGTGCGGCTACACAGTCGTCCGCCAGCAGCCCAGACGACAACAGCACCGCTGCCAACTCCAGTGCCGGCGTCAGCAGCCGTTGTGCACTACGCGGCACACTCTCGCCGCCACCACCGCCGCCGCCGCTGCTGTTGCTGCTGCTGCTGTTGCTCACATTGCATGCGAGAGCGAGGCGACAGGCGTAGCATACGTGCGCCAGCAGCTCAGCGTCATCCCACACTGGCCAGTGCGGCAAGGGCGGCGACGATGGCGATGACGTTGGCGAAGAGGTCACAGCGTCACTGCTTGTCGCTACTGCTGTGGCTGACGCACTCGTCGTGGTCGTTGTTGTTGCTGTTGTTGCCGAGGCTGCCAACGCTGCCGTCGGCTTGCGGCCACTGCGCAGCTCATGCGCCGCACGGCGCAACTTGCGCGTGGTGGTGGTGAGCAGTTCGTGCATGTCCGACCCCGAGCGTGCCTCGGCGAGCAGGCGCTCACACGCGGACACAACCTCGTCCAGTGTGCGATCCATGGCGTCTGCACACACGAGCACAAGCACGTACACGCAAAACTACACAAGCACAAACTACACAAACAAACGAACATATCGACACGCACACACGCACACACACGCACACACACATGTGCGCAAACACATACAACAATATGCTACGCCCCATACTGTCCTGTACACGACGCGGCTGCACACGTCTACACGCTCCTCGACCCGTCTACCTCCACACACACGCCTACGCGACTGCACACGTGCACACACACACACACACACACGTACACCATACTGCATACACACAAGCAAACGTCTCTTCATTACTCTTTGCGTACGTGTGTGTGTGTGTGTGTGTGTGTGTGTGTGTGTGTGTGTGTGCACACATGCATATATACACATATACATAGACGCAGTCGCCGTCACACATGTACACATACGCACACAAGTTATGACGTGCTCTCGCAGAAAGGACACTATGAAACCGCATCGTTTACACACAGCGCACACACACGTACACGAAGATGTTGTTACACTCTTGTCAGCACTACGCTGCGCCAACGAGCGCCTCGACGCGTTGTCGCGCACTCGTCAGCCGCGACGCGGACGATGACATGGTCGTGCCACCGCGCTCGAGTGCCGCCGTTGTACGCTGCAGCATGGCGCACAACTCGCGTATGACATCGTCGTCTGCCGCCTTTTGCGCCTGCAACTGCTGCTCAAGTGCACGCACACGGTCGCGCAACTGGTGGGGTGGCAGTGCCTGCGACGAGGACGACGTTGTCGTGTTGCTCTGACTGCCACTGTCATCGCGCAACGGCTGTTGTGGCGGCTGTTCATGTATGCTGTGCAGCATGTCGCTGCTGGGCGCCATGCTGCTACTGCCACCGTCGTGACCGCCGCCGCTGCCGTTGCTCGTACTACTGATGCCCGCACCACTACCGTCGCTCTCACTCATACCTTGTGTGTGTGGCTGCTGCTGCTGCTGTTGCTGTTGTTGCATGCGATCGAGCTCTTTTTGCAGGCGAAATACCTCATTGTCGGACAAGGTGCGCAAGCGCAGCGCGCTCGCCTCGCTCTCGCGCGCCTCGTTCAGCATCGCCGACATCTCCTCCAGGCGCGCAAGCGCGTCCGAGGCTTCGCGGCCCTTTGCCTCGAGCTCAGCGTCCGCGTCGCGCACTTGTGCGTCGTGCTCATCGACAATCGTCTCGATGCCTGCCTTCAGCTCTTCGACCTCGTCGTCGCGCTCGCGCAGCGCGCTCTCGGCGGCGGCGAGGGCGCTACGCAGCCGCGCCACCTCGCCCTCCAGTGCGTCGCACAGCGCCGTGTCACTCGTGCCACGCTCGCGCAGCCGCTGCAGCTGAGCGTGCAGCAGCGCCACCTGCTGCGCGTGCTCGTCAAGCTCGCCACGACGCGCCTCTCGCAGCTCGTACAGCTCTTGCTCACGCGCCGCGAGCGTGCTGAGCAGCGCACGCTCGCTGTCGCCATTGACATGCTGCGCTGCGTACGCCTCGACGTCGCCGACAACGTCGCCATACTTGCTCGTCTGCGCCTGCAACTCGCGCATGAGCTCTTGCGTCGTCTGCTGCAACGCGTCCCACTCGTCAGACATGCGCTGCAGCTCCTCGTCACGGTCGGCAAGAGCACGTGCGAGCTGCACCTTGTCGCGCTGCAGCGCCGCCACGCGCTCGTCGCCGCGCGCTTGCGCCGCCGTCAGCGCGTCGACGCGCGCGACGACTTCGTCGTATGCACTGCGCTCGCTGTCCGCATTTGCCGCAGCAGCAGCGCGTGCGCCTGCCAGCTCACTGCGCAGCGTCGCCAGCTCCTCGTCTTGCGCGCTAAGCTGCTGCATCGCCGCCTGCTGTGCCTCGCGCGCTGCGCTGAGCGCTGACGCCACCTGCTCGACGTGTGCCAGCAGCGCCGCACCACTGCCGGCGCCGCCAGCGTCGCTGTACAAGCCGCACAGCTCGTTCAGCTTCTGCGACACAACGTCGAGCTCGCGCTGCAGCCGCGCCGCCTCCTCGCGCGCATTCGCCAAGTCGCTCTGGGCGCGCTCGTCCTCGGCCGCGAGCACGTCGCGCAGCTGCGCCAGCTGTGCGTCCTTGTCGCTTGCCAGACCGAGGGCGCCTTGCGCTACGGCGCGTGCGGCTGCTACGTCGTCGAGCAGCTGCAGCATGCGCGCTGCACACGACAGTGACGCGTCGCCGTCGCGCGCGGTGGCGGCGCTTGCCATCTTGTCGTACAGCGCATCCAGCGCGTGTGCGAGTTGTGCGGCGCGCGCACACGCGGCGTTGTACTCGTCACCGCTCGCCACAAGCAGCGGCTCGCGCGACACCACGTCAGGCGGCACCGCCACATACTCGTCACTGTCGTCATCGTCGTCTGTCAGCGGCGGCAGCGCAGCAACGTCGCGGCGAGCCGCGTGGCTGGCGCGGCGGTGGCGGCGGAACGCGACCACCTCGTCGTGCAGTGCGTCAGCCCGTGCGTTGGCATGTCGTGCGTGCTCGCGCAGCGTCGTTGCCTCGGCGTGCAGCTGCGCGAGCGCGTCGCGGGTGTCGTCCTCGCGCGCCGCCAGCGCCTCCTCGACGGCGTGAGCGTGGCCGCGGTGGTGCGCCGCTTCGGCCTCGCTCGTCGCGAGCTGCGCGCGCAGTGCGTCAACGCGTTGCAGTGCGTCGGCGAGCTGCTGCGCAAGCGCGTCACAGCGCGCTGCTTGTGCCTCGTACTCGTCCATCGTCACGTGCGTCGCGGCGTCGTCGACGACGCGTGGCGACAGCAGTGCGGCGTTGCTCGCGACGCGGTGCATGCGCGGTGTCGTGCCACTCGCACTCGCGCGCTGCGCAGCGCGCAGACGCTGCAGCTCGCTGTCCTGTCGCACCGTCAGCTCCTTCAGGCGCGCCGTCACGTCGAGCAGCTGCGCGCACTCGCGCGTGAGGGCTTGCTCGCGGTGTGTGCTGTTGGCCAGTTCGTGCCGCAGCGCCGCCATGGCGCGGTCGTGTGCCGCGCGCATCGCCGCCAGCTCGTCGCGCGCGCCGCACTGCAGTGCCAGCAAGTCAGCAATCTCGCCCTCATAGGCCACCGACGCCTGCTCGACACGCGCCGCGGTCGCCTGCGTCAGCGGCTGCAACGCCTCGTCGACCGTCAAGCCAGCGCACACCGAGCGCGGCACACCCAGTGCATCGCACAAACGCAGCAGCAACGCGTCCATGCCACACACACCACCGCAAACGTCATCATCGTCCTCCTCGTCGCTGTTGTCGCCGCGCACTGCGCGCTGCGCAAGTGCGTGCAGCGACCGAAAGGTGCAGTGCGCGAGCGCGGTGGCGAGCTGTGCACTCGGCACGCGCACCGAGTGCGTCAGGCGCACACGTGCCGCTAGCGTGTCGGCCTCGCAGGCGACATGCTCGACGTGCACGCACGGCAGCGGCAGCGTGCACGCGCATGCCACGTCCGCACGCAGGCACAACCGCAGCTCCTCTGGCTGACGCGTGTGCAGCAACGACACGGCTGCGGCTGTTGGCGACGACGATGACAGCGTGACGCGTACGCTGTGCAGCGTGTCGACGCGCAACTCCGCCTCCGTCACCGCAACAGGGCTAGGCGCACAGTCAACGAGTTCGTCACTCGTCAGGAGCACACGCTCGCTGCCGTCGTTGGCGCTGGTGCACACGTACGCGTCGTGCTCGAGCACGCGCACGACGCGCCCGCGCACGCACGTCGTCGACTCGGGGTGAGGCGTGTACAAGAGCAGCGACGATGCGCTACCGCGGTGGCGCTCGAGTGCGTCGAGGCGTGCCTGCAGGCGCGCGACGTCGTCAACAGCGCGTGCGCGCGCAAGGGCGTCACGTGCACGCCTCACCGCCTCGTCGTACACGCTGACGTCTAATGATAGCTCGCACGCACACGTCTGCACTGTGCACACGTCGCCAAGTGCTGGCACGCTGTCCGCAGCAGCGACGACGCCGACATGCAGTGCGTGTGTATCACTTCCTGCCGCCGCCGTCGCTGGCGCGTAGAGTACCCAGATGTACATTGTGTGTGTGTATGCTATATAAATAATACGTGTATGCAACTACAAAACAGGCTGACATGCATGCTCGCTTGTTGCAATGTGTATACATGCACACATGTAGTCTACACGCACACACACATGCAGTTGGCGCAGTGTGAGCAGCGTGTGTGCGAGTTGCAGCTGCAGCTGCGCGACGCGCGGGCGGCGGCCGATGCGGCAAGCGCGCTCGAGGACAAGCTGCGCATCGCTAACCGCAACGCCCGCGCCCTCGAAGAAGAGAATGCCGTGCTGCACGCACAGCTTGCCGCTGCAGCGGGCGGTGACGGCGACGCGCGGGGCGCAGCAGCGAGCGACGATGACAGCAAGGCGCTGTCAGCAACGACGACGCCAGCAGTGCGCGCGATCATCGACGAGAATGCGCAGCTGCGTGCGCAGGTGCAGCAGGCGCGTGCGGCGCTAGCGCAGGCCGAGCGTGAGGTGCAGGTGGCGCACCTGGAGCGTGAGCGGCGGCTGCGCGAGGCCGCGAGCGAGGTGGCCGCGGCGGCGCGTGCGAGTGCGCAGTACACGCGCGAGCGCGACGAGGCACGCGCGCATGCCATCGAGCTGCAGGCGACACTCGAGATGGAGCGCGCACACGTGCAGAAGGCGCGGCAGCTGTGGGACGACGAGCGCGCGCGCCTGCAGCAGCGCGAAGCCGAGCTGCGCGACGCACTGTCGAGCAGTGCGAGCGGGCTGTCGCCGCGACACGGCACGAACAGCGTCGTCGCGATGAGTCCAACGGACATGACGGCCAAGGAGCGCCTGCTGCGCGACGAGTGTGAGGCGCTCGAGCGACGTCTGCGCGACGCTGCCGCGGAGCATGCACGCGCCACCGCGTCATGGCACGCGATCGAGGCAGAGCTGCGCAGCGCACTCGACGCCGCCATCGCAGCAGCCAGGCAGCAGCAGCAGCGAGCAGCGGCAGCAGCGCCACCACTGCAAGCGACGACACCGCACGTTGACGCGGCAGAAGGTGGCGATGACGACAGCGGCAACGATGAGCAGGAGGTGAGTGCGCTGCGCGCGCGCGTGCTGTCGCTGCAAGACAGCGTCGACGCGGCCGATGTGCGTGTGCGCGAGCTGACGGTGCAGCTGCGCAGCGCCGAGGCAAGCATTGCCGCCATCGAGCGCGAGCGTGACGTGGCGACGAGTGCGACACAGCAGGCCCGCGACGAGGCGCGCACGCTGCGTGACGAGGCGCGTGCAACACGTGAGGCGGTGCAGCAGCGCGAGGCGGCGCTGCAGCATGAGCTCGTGCGACTGCGCGCAGCCATCGCCACGGCGACGGCGGAGCGCGACGCGGCCGCCATGACCACCACACCGCCGCCTCGGCAGCAACTGACGTTGCCAGGAGCGGAGGCGAGCGAGGCGGTGCGACAGCTTGTGGGCGACAAGAACGCCTCGGTCGAGGAGGTCATGGAGGAGCTGGAGGCGGCGTGGCAAGAGGTCGACGCGTTGCGCGCGCAGCTGCAGTGCGCCGCCGCGGCATACCGCGAGCTGCAAGACGAGCGTAGCGCAAGCAGCGACGCGACAACGGCCGCCGACGTGGCCACGCTGCGCCGCGCGCTGGCCGAGGCCGAGGCGCAAGTGCGCAGCGGTGACGCGGCGGCGCGCGATGTGGAGCAGCGCCTGCGCGACGAGCTTGACGCGGCGCAGCGTGCCCTGCACAAGGCCCAGCTCGCGCGCGAAGCCGCCGATGACGAGTGCGCCGCACTGCGCCGCCGCGCCGAGGCTGCCGAGGACAAGAGCGCGACGCTGGCGCAGCGCATCGACGCAATGGCACAGGAGCAAGCAGCAGAGGCGGCGCGCAGGCGGGCGGCGTCGTCGTCGTCGCGGCGCCGTGTGCGCGGTCGCTCGTCGGGTGCGCGGTCGCAGCCGCGGCGCCGTTCGCTGGCGCAGTCGGCGGCGTCGCTCGTCAACGACGTCGCCACGCCCGTCGCAAGTGCGACGCTGCGGCGCGTGCCGGTCGCCGCGTCACCGAGCATCGTCGTCACGCCGACGGCACCCGTCGCCGTCGCCGCGCCGCAGCCGCCACGTCGCTCGCTGTCGCAGCTGTCGCTCGAGTCGTCGGCGGAGCAGCACCGCAGCGTTGTGCCGAGTGGCGCGCATCTGGCGGTGACGATTGTCGAGCTGAGCGACGTCGCGCGCAACGGCGTGCCAGTGAGCGAGCCGGGCTACATTGTCATCAAGGTGAAGTCGATCAAGGAGAAGTACAAGACGTCGGTCAAGACCTACGCACCCGTGACGCGCTTCGACGAGACGTTCATCTTCTACCTCGCGCAGCCCGACCAGGACGTCATTACGTTGCACGTCTTTTACAAGACACGCAGTGGTGCGCGCGAGTACCACATCGGCGACGTGTGCTTCTCCATGGCGACGCTCTATCGCGGCGTGCCGCGGCGCCGTGTTGCGCCCGTGATGCAAGACGCCGGCACGCGAGACGCGCGGCGTGCGGGGCAGGTCGAAGTGGTGCTGCAGAGCGACGACTTTGGCCGCACGCTGCTGCCGGGCGTCGGCGAGGTCGAGGAGGAGGAGGTGCGCTTTGCACAGCTGCTGGCCAAGCTACAGACAGCTGCGCCCGAGAAGCTGCACGCCGCCGACGTGTACATGGCCTCGGCAGCACTCCTGTAGTCATCATCGTGTGTGTACGTGTGTGTGTAATGGTGTGTATGTTTACGTTGTGATGACTAGAGTACATGTGTCGTGTATGTGTGTGTGTCTCCGTGTATATGTATTGTGTGGCAGAGTGAGTTGTGCCACCATGGCGACGAGGACGCTCGTGTGTGTGTGTGTGTGCCGCGACGTACGTAAGTGACGACGTGCTGCGAAGGACACGCGTGTGCGCGTGTCAATGTACGTATGTATGTATGTGTGCGTGTATTTGTATTATGTATGTGTATGTGTATGTGTATGTGTGTATGTGGCGTGCACGTGTGTTGTTGCTTGCCGAGCAGCAGAGTAGCAGCGTGTGTGTGTGCCTGTGCTGCCATGTCAGCGCATCTGGCGCTGTACGCGGCATCGCCGCGCATCGCACGCAGCTATAGTAGCCACAATCGCTGTAGCAACAACATCAACAGCATTGGCAATGATGACACCACGTGTGCGCTGCCGTCGTCGCAGCGTGCGCGCAACAACACACCGGTTGCACGACTGCGAATGAGCATTGCCGCCGAGGAGGCAATTGTGCACACACTCACTGGCAAGCTAGCTCGCTTGCAACAACAACAACAACAACAACAAGAGCAACAACAAGAACAACCGCGTGTGCGTGTGCGTGATGCGTCGGCGAGCCGGCCTGCAAAGTACGAGCACACACTGCTGCAATGCGCCAAGACGCACTTGCGCAACACACTGCATGCTGACAACTGGCACGAGGTCGTCGCAACGGTGCAGCCATCGGCGTCGCTGCAACGCGTGTGCCACCTTGTCAGCACGCTACTGACATGCAGCAGTAGTGACGCACCGCGCGCGTGGACGCATGTGCAGGGGCTTGTCGCGGCGCCTGATGTGCTGCACACGGTCGACAGGCTCGACGCACAGGCGCTGCCACGTGACGTTGTCGAGTACGTCGCGGTGCAGCTGCGTGACGCACACACGTGCGGCGACAACACGGCACGCGTGCGCACACGCGAGGGGCGCTGCGTTGCGGCGTGGCACAGATGGGTGGCGGCCTTGCTTGCGTTCCAGCAGGCACGCTACGGCATGAGTGTCGATATGGCCGTCGATGGTGGCAAAAATAGCAGCAGCAGCAGCAGCAGTACTAGCAGTAGGGGTGCAAACAATGGTCATGGCAACACGGCCTCGTCGGCGCTCGAGCTGTGTGCTGCGCGCATCGCCAAGGCAACTCAGCGCAAAGAGCAACTGCTGCAGCAGTTGCGCGAGTTGACGGCGTCGGGCGCACGCGACGCATTGCATGAACGCAGCGGCAACAACCATTGCAGCGACGGTGTGCGTGCGTGGCCGCTGCGCGTCAGTGTCGATGATGTGACAACAACGACGCTGACGCGGTCGCGCGATGGCGTCGACGGGACGCGTAGTCGCCGTGTCGGCGAGCACGATGACGACAAGGGCGACACAGCGCGCGACGGCTTGGCCATGGACAGCGGCACGACATACATGCTCGGTGATGGTGGCAGCATCGCCAATGGTGCGAGCACGCGCACAGATGCTGCAATGTCGGCAACAACACAGGCCACAACGAATAGGACGGCAGCAACAAGCATGGCGTCAACATCCTTTGCTGTCCATTCCAGCCCCGCGTGTGAACGAGCAATGAGCGAGGCATCCGTGAGAGCAGACGTTGTGTCGAGCGCAGCTGTCGCTGCCACACAGACGTGTGCGCACTGCCAGGCCATGCAGCAGACTGTGGCCGAACTACAACGCGCAAATGCGCAGCTGCACGAGGCGCATGCGGCGCAGGTGTGTGACACGGCGGCGCTGCGCGACGCCGCCGCGCACGCTGCACGACAGCTGTGTGACGTGCGCGCCGATGTGCATGCACTGCACAGCGTGCACGCGACGGTGCTGCACGACTACGATGAGGTGTTGCGCGAGCGCGACGAGCTGACGCAGCTGTGCCGCGAGCTGCTGCAACGCATTGCTAGTCGCGAGGCGGCGTTGAGTGACACGCGGCAGCGCGCCGCCACGGCGCGACAAGAGGCGCTGCTTTGCAAGGCTGTCGTGTGTGTTCTGCGCGCACAAAACGAAGCCCTGCGGCGCGCGGCGGCGGCGTAGGCAAATGCGCTGCGTTAGTGTTCTTGTGCATCGTCATTGTCTACAAGATTGTGTGTGCATACTGTGTGACGTTGTGTACGCACACGTCACACAGTATGCACACGCGTACGTGCGGTTGACCTGTGCATGCGTGCGTGGGTGCTTGCCTGTGTCTGTTGTACTGCTTACTATTGACGATTACTTCTGCCTTGTCATGTATACATACGTGTATGTGTGTGTGTGTGTGTGTGTAGTTGGAAGACGCGTCACAAACGAGCAGTAGCAAAACACTAGCGTTCACCATCACCTCACCTCGCGCACACACACATACACTAACAAGAACTACACAAGTATATACGTGTACAAGGTGTGCACATAAACTAGATTATACACACACACACACACACACACTAAAAGGACAAGCAAACCAAGAAAAAGTAAAGCAGGCGAAGAGGCACGCGTTGAAGTTGTAGCAGGCGACACGCGCATACAAAAGCAGAAGCACACAGATAAGCAATAACGAGTCGGAAAAAACGTCAGCAAATCAAGTGTGACAGACGCACAAAAAGCGAAGCAGTGCGCATATACACGTGCGTGCGTGCATGGCGAAGGTGGCGGTGACTGCGCCCGCCGAGGCGCTCGAGTACTGGCGTGGCGTTGTCGACACGGTTGCACGCGACGACGAAGTACACGTCGGCTCACTGGTGGCGTACGAGGATGTGGACAAGGACGCAATGCAGCGTGTGACAAGGTGTGGCGTGGTCGAGCAAGTGCTCGCGGACGGCCACGTGCTGCGTGTCGTGTGCGCACCCACAACGCAGGAGCAGGAGCAGCAACGCGAAGCGTGCGAGCGTCTGCGTGAGGAGATACACACACTTGAGGCGGAGGCGCAGGCGTATGAGGCGTACGCGCAGCAGCGTCAGCAGCTTGTGCAATCGGTGCAGGCGGCCGAGTCGAAGGTGATGGAGTTGACCTTGCCACACCTCAATGAGATTATAAGCTACTCAAACCCGTCCACGCCGATTGTCAACACGCTCAGCCTCATTGTCGACTTGCTCAACATACCTCTGCTTCGGCGCGACTGGTACAGCATCAAGGCCGCCCTCAAGCGCGAGAACTTCCGCAGCCGCATCATAAACTTCAATGTGCACGATATGTCGAAGAGCGAGCGCCGTAACATTATGCGTCGCATGAACGACACGCAGCTACTCTCTGACAGTAGTGCACAAAATGCGTCGCACGCGGTCGTGCCGCTCGTGCACTGGATGCGTGCGCAGCTCGCACTCATCGAGCACGAAGATCCGGCCGACAGCAGCAGGCCGCGTGAGGAGGCGCTGCTGGAGAAGACGCGCGACATGACAACGCAACGGCAAGACATACAAGCAGCAAAACAGCGACTGCAGGAAATGGAAAGTGGCACAAGTAACACAGGCAGGGGGCAGATGGTGCTGCGCACGTCGGTACTCGCCGTGCTGTCAAGCATCGACGACTTGAACAGCGAAGAAGTCGTACTTGCTGCAATGTTGCCGCGCGATCAGCTGTTGCACTACACACCAACAAAGATTTCCGAGAATGATAAACCAACAAATGACGCGGAAGAGAACACAGACGAGCCCCCACTAACACCGCCATCACGTCGACACACCGTACGCATACTCTCGACAGGTGAGTGCAACACACCGCAAAGCGCAAACGACAAGGTTGTCATTGACCTCGACGACGCAAAACTGCGCAACTCGCTGCAGGCAAAAGCAGAGGTAGCTGCGAACGCAGAGCGTGAGCTGCGTGACAAGCTTGAGCAACTGCAGAAGGAGCACGACGCGGCAATGAACAGCGCACAGGCTCGCGCCGCAGACACGGAGGCTGGGCTGCAGTCTGAACTGAATGCGCTGCGCGCTGAGGTTGCTCACCTGCAACAGTTGTGCAAGCAGCAATCTGGACAACTTGCTGACGCGAATGCCGAGGCCGAGAAGCTACGCGAGGCGAAGGCGCAAGCAGAAACGGAACTTGCCGCCGCCAAGGAGCACGAGGAGGCGGTGAAGGACGAGGCGCGACAGATCGTCGATGCAGTCAAGAAGGAGTTCTCGCTTGCGAAGCCGGTTGCCGAGAACAAGGCGCTGCACGACGAGCTCGAGCAACTGCAGGCACAGCTCGCTGACAAGCACAAGCAAGCCGAGCAACTGCAGGCACAGCTCGCCGACAAGCACAAGCAGGCCGAGGAGCAGCAGAAGCAGGCCGAGCAACTGCAGACACAGCTCGCTGACAAGCAGAAGCAGGCCGAGCAACTGCAGGCACAGCTCGCTGACAAGCAAAAGCAGGCGGAGGAGTTACAGCGTGTATGCGATGTGGCTGTACGTGATCGAGAGTCTATGCGAACGGCGATGCAGGCGAATGAGGAGGCTGCTGCTGCTGCCGAGCGTGAGTTACGTGCGCAGCTTGCGTCTGCTGTAATGGAGCTGCGTACTGAGTTTGACGGACTGCGCCTTGCTATTCATGACGCCAGGAGCGCTGCCTCTGCTTCTGTACGCCCTACCACGACGGACGCCGATCGTGCACTGGACGCTGCGGCGCTTTCTGCTCCTACTGAAAGCCACGTTGCTGCTGGCTATGATGGATGTGGGGAGGAGGAAGGTAGTGAGGGTCGTGTGAGCGGCAAGTGTGTGAGCGCCATGCCCAGTGCAGCCGAGACTGTTGGTGCAAGCTACAGTAAAGCTGTGGCTGCGAGCGGCAGCATGCAGTCACCTGACACACAAAACGCACTGCTTTCGTCTGCGCAGGATACTGCTGTTGATGTTGTCTGGCCGTCGTCTGCGCAAGGTGCACACATTGCCGTCGATGCGCAGAACTCGCTAGCTAGCGTGGACAAGGCAGCAGACAGTGCTACGTTGCACACTGATTCTGCCGCTTTCGATGCGCCTGGGCGTGGTGTTGCATCGGGTGGTGGTGGTGTGAGCCCATCGTCGTGCTCTGTTGTTGGGCTCGACGACGTCAACAAGCTGCGCGAGCGTGCGCTGCACTACCGTCGCTTGTACGTTGACACGGCAAACGAGCTGGAGACGTTGCGTGAGTCAAACACGCGACTACAAAGCCGCCTTACAGCCATGTTGCAGTAGCGGCGGCAAGGTAAGCAACACCAATTTTGTGTGTGTGTGTGTTTGTGTGTGTATGTGCATGAGCAGTGCGTACTGTCCGTCTGCAGCGTGGGCGCGTGTGGTGTTTTGTGTGTTGTTGTTTCTGTTGTTAGTATGCCGTGTTAGTTGTATCCGTCGTGCTAGACACTAAACGCTTTCTGTTTGTTATTTTATGTGACTAGTAGTGCTGACGTTTGTGTGTACTTGTGTGTGTGTGCCTATTGTTGTGTGCGAATGTAGACAACTCCGACAATGTTTGTATCGATTGTTTGTGTAACGCTAGACGACGTTCTTGCTGTGCACATGTACACACACAGACACACACACACACGTACGCATGTAATGATTTACTGTGATTGTAGTTTCGTTACACGTACGTACATGTGAGGCATACTTGTGTTCCTTTCTGTTAGTTATATAGTTGTGTTTGTATGTATGTATGTGTTACTACGCACGTCTTTGTTGTGTGTACGGCGACGTGAGTGCGTTGGTGTGTGTGTGTGCCTGTATCTGTATACTAAACGTGCCTACGTTGACTCGCGCGCACAAACATACACATACATATACACACATATATATATACACGAGAGCGAACATACATATATACGCATACGCATGTGCAAATACGTGAGCCGCCATATGACGACACGCAAAAGTAAACACGTACATACGCACATACACACACACATGCATACATAGTATGTTTGCGTGCATGTGTGCTTTTGCTGACGCGACGTGCGCGTGTTGTGCCGACTGACTTGTTGCCTGCGCTTGTGCGTTCTTTTGTTGGTGTATGCATGTATGTGTATGTATGTGTGTCGCTGTCGTGTTGTCACACTAGCTTCTGCGTGACACCTTTGTTCGCTTGCTCGCGTGTGCTTGTGTGTGTGCGTTGTCATCACTCGTGTCGCCCTTTCGCCGCTGACGACATCTTTGTACACGTGCGTTGACCATTGTCATCCGTATTGCTACTTGACTCTGCAAACATGACTGCTGCTGTGGTGGCTGCCGTGCGCCCAGTGTCTTCTGGCGCGCTGCCGCAGGTGTGCATGCCGCCGTCGCTTGACGCCGGCGAGCTTGACGCGCACACGTACGAGCCGCTGCTTCAGTGGCTGCATGCTCGCCGTGCCAGACTGGCGCGTCGTACTGTGACGACGGCCGGGGCGCTGACGACACGCACATGCGCCGCGCCGCGCCGCGCGTGCCGTGCAAGCTGTTTGTCAGCACACGCCACACGCGACGATCACGACCCACCGACGCTGCGCTGCACGCAGCTGACACGCAAGTTTGACGGCGACGGCTGGGCCGCGCTGCTTGCCCGCGCGCCGACGGTGCTGCAGCGCACCTTTGCGTGCGAAGCGAGTCTGGCGTTGGTGGTGCCCTTGACGGCCGTGACGGTGCGGTCGATGCGCATTGGCAGCTTGTACGTGACCTTTCACGTGACACACGACGAGGACGTTAGCGAGGCGGAACTGGAGCAGCGCATTGAGACGTACCCGTTTCGTGAGATGTGGCGACTGTATCAGCAGCGCGACGCCGCGCCTGACGGCCTGGACGCGGCGCAGCTGCGCATTACCGCCCTCGAGGAGGCGCTGAAGCAGCGCGAGCGCGAGCTTGAGGTGTTGCGTGCCGAGTCGCAGGACAAGATTGCCAGCTTGGCGGCGCAGCTTGAGGCGGCGCAGCGTGATGCGCTCGCGCGTGCTGCGGCGCGTGAGGAGGAGCTGCTGACACAGCTTGCGCAGACGCAGGCCGAGCACAAGAAGGACCGCGACGGCCGCCGTGCCTTGGCGGAGCAGCAGAAGAAGCTTGCGGAGCACCTGAAGCGCGAGAAGGCGCAGTTTGACAAGACGGCGCAGCGCCACACCGACCTCATTGCCGCCATTATACAAGAGAACAAGAAGGAAAAGGAGGCCAAGGAGCGCGAGTACAAGGAGCAGCTTGACCTGAAGGACTATGTGATTGACAACCTGACGGCACAGCTGCGCGCCCGCACCGAGGACGGCGCGACGCCGCTGCTGCACTGGGACCCGGCCGTGACCTCGGCGGCAACGGCGCCGTCGTCGTCGATGACCACCACGACGACGATGGACGAGGTGCAGAAGCTGATGAGCCGCATGGAGGAGATGGCGGTGGTGCTGCAGCAGACGCAGGAGTCGGAGGCGGAGGCGCGCGCGGAGGTGCAGCGGCTGACCGAGGCGCTGAAGTTCTCCGAGGACGCGCGACAGGCTGAGGCGGTGACGTACGAGAACAACCTGCTGGCGCTGCAAGTGCAGCTGACCGCGTTTCGTGATATGCGTCTTGCTGAGGAGCACGAGAAGCGCGCGAGCGCCAGTCGCAGCCTGCACGGCGGCAATGTCAACAAGGACCTGAAGGAGAATGAGACGATTGTGCGTCAGTACGAGACGACGCTCGAGAATGTCGCCGGCACGCTGCAAGATCGCCTCGCGATTGTGCGCGAAGAGCATGCGTCATACCTGAAGGCGGCGCAGGAGGAGGTCGACAATGCGATTGCCATTCTCGAAGAGCACGAGCACGACGGCAAGACGACGCGGCAGGCGTTCCGCACGGCGTCAATGACGCTGCAGAAGATCTTCTGGGACAGCCGCGAGGCCGAGGTACTGCAGCTGGTGCACAACCTCGACGACGCCGCCGCGAGCGCCGAGAAGTCGAGTGCGGCGGTGAAGGTGACTGTGGCGTTGCTGAACGCGAAGAAGAAGGGCTTCGCGGAGCAGCAGGAGTGGATGACGGCGCACCAGTGCGCCCTTGACAACCTCATCGCGTCGCTGCAGACGCTCAACAAGCGCGCTTTTGCGCGGCAGCTGGAGCTGATGAACAGCAGCGTGCTGAGCAGCAACAGCGACAACAACAACAACAGCAACAACAACAGCAGCACAAACAACCACAACCGCGCCGTCGCGACGGCGTCCATTGTGTCGTAGCACGACACGTACACAAACACAGACGTGCACATGTGTGTGCGTGTGTGTGTGTGTGCGTCTGTTCGTGTTGTCGCGTTTGTGCGACGTGCTTGTTTTCTTTAGTGTGTAACGTTGTTTGTGTACACACATACAGTCAGACATACGCATGTGTATACGCGTGTACATACGGTATAGACGGCAAGAATGAGGGGAGAGAGATGTGGGGTGGGTGAGTGAGCGATGCATAGTGTTTCGGTGAATGTGTACGTGTATGAGTATGCTTGTGTGTGCACACAGACGAGCGCGGTCGCCGTTTTGGCGACGATGGCGGCGCGCATATGTGTGTGTGTATGTGTTTGTGTCTGTGTGTCGGACGTGCCCATGGCTGCGCTCTGCGCGCGGGCCAGACGGTCAGAGTGCAAGAAGCAGCGAAGCGACGAGTGAGATTGTGTGGGCGGGGTGCAAGCGTGCGCGCCGTAGCAGCAGTAGTGCATAGTTGCCTTTGTTGCTTACTGACATTTGTGAGGCAGTGTATGTGTGTGTGTGTGTGTGTGTGTGCTAACTAGACACGCTCTGCAGCACGCGTGGACACACGCGTACACACGTCGCACATCACACACACGCATGTTTGCTCGTGCAGCACTGCCAGGAGGTATGTGTGTATGTATGTATACAGCTTGCTGTATCATATGCGCGTGTCATTGCAACTTGACTACTTTGCTCGTTTGCGTACACACACACACACACACACACGCACGTATGGCTACAGAGTAGCAGCACACACAACCAACCCCACGCGTACACGCAACCACAGTCACCACGACAAAAAACCACACACAACCCCTAAACAAACAAAGACACACACACAAACCCACACACACAAAACACACACACGAAAAACCATGTCGATCCGTCCGTCCCGCGACGAGTACACTCGCGTGCAGCAAGACCGCCCGCGTGTGGAGAGCAGCGAGAATGAGATGCGCATCACGGCGAACCACGTCCAGCACAACTACATCACTTACGCCATAGGCGTGCTGAATGGCGAGCCTGACAAGACGCAGAGCGACACGATCAAGCTAAGTGCGATGGGCGGGGCCATCTACAACGCCGTCAACATTGCCGAGATTGTCAAGCGCCGCGTCGAGGGCTTGCACCAGATCACGGAGATCGCGTCCGAGGTGGTGCGTGACGAGTATGAGCCGATTGACCGCAGCAAGCACCCGTCGAATGTGACGGTGGAGCGGCGTGTATCGACGATCACGATTACGCTGTCGCGCCAGCCGCTTGACACGCACAACCCAGGCTATCAGGAGCCGCTGCCGGCTGACCAGGTCACTGCGCACCGCAACCGCGACATGGGTGAGTATCGTGGTCGTGGTGGCCGCGATGGCCGCCGTGACTACCGCCGCGGTGGTGGTGGTGGTGGTGGTGCACGCGGCAGCGGGCGTGGCGGGTACAACTTCCGCGACGACCACTACGACGATGAGCGCCATGACAACTACCGTCGCCGTGGTGGCCGCGGTGGCGGCGATGACGACTTCCGCCGCCACGACGACCGCCGCGACGACCGCCGCCGCGATGACCGCCGTGATGACCGCCGCGACGACCGCCGCGACGACCGCCGCCGTGACGACCGCCGCGATGACCGCCGTGATGACCGCCGCGACGATCGCCGCGACGATCGCCGGCGCAACGATCGCTACTAAATGCGCGAGCAAAGACGAGCACGCACACCACGCCAGGCCACGTCACGTTACGCACGACATGCAACATGCAGAGGTACATACAACACACACGCACGCACGCACAAACACGTGCACACAAGCGCATCCGTGTGTATGTGTGTGTGTGTTCGCACGCAGCACGACATATCTGATAGAAGGCGATGTGCAACACGCCGGCGTGCACACAGCGGTGCAGATACACACACACACACACACAGGTGCGCACAAGCACACACGCACGCGCTCGTGTGCGTGTTTTCTTGTGTGCACATGTGTCTCTGCGTATGTGCCCGTACGCAACAAACATGACGCGGCGGCAGATGTGTAGCTGCGTCGCGTCAGTGCAGCAGCAGCAGCTGTGTCGGTGTTTGTTGTTGTTGTTGTTTGCATATGCATGTGCGTGTGTGTGTGCGTACCTGTCGCGTTGTTTCTCTCTTCCACAACAGTGTACCTACATGTTTCTTGTTATGGTTGTTGTTATGTCCGGCAATCAGTGTACACACACACACACACACACACACACACACGCACACACGAATGTGCAGTAGCAGTGGCAGCAGCAATTGTTGTGTGCAGCCTGCGGCCTTTGTGTATGTGGGGGGCGTGTGTATGTCTGCGTGCGTGACCGACGTAAGTGAGAAGTTGATGAGGGCAAGAGTGTGTGTAAGTGTGTGTGTGCAGAGAATAATATGCATGCATGTGTGTGCGTGTAGGTATTGGTGTGTATGCGTGTGTAGGCAAAGAGAGTGACGATATACTTTTTTGTGTACGTGGGCATGTATGTTTGTGTATGCGTGTGTACATATATATATGTGCATGTAAAACGGCAATGGTAGGACACTAACGAGTATGACGCGGAGAAGGAAAGATGCACAAGACATTGTGCGTGTGCACGCCTTTGCATACACGTACGCATGCAAGCAAAGACACCATGGGGTGGCGCACGTACACGAGCACACGCACGCACAGACACCGACACACACACACACACACACACATACACGCGCAGACGCGCAACTTAGCCAAACACACACACACGCACACACACACATGCAACAACATAAGTGTACACGGGCACATACACACACATACACAATGACACAAGTGCACAGGTGTGCAGCAGTGACGTTACATGACGTTGCCCAGTAGTAGTGCATCTGTACCTCCCACCTCCTTTTTTCCCTACTGAGCAATGCAGCACGATAGTAAGCAGCGAATGCGGCACAAATACGTATGACAAACACGTGTAGAGAAGTGCTGCATGCATGCAGGCTAACAGGCAACAGCACATCACGCACGCACGTGTGCACTGACGGCAAAGGAAAAGGAAACGAAACACGTAAAGCGCATAGCGCAAAGCAAGTGCAGACGTACCACACCATCACACGCCTACACGACTAACAAGAAACACACAAACACACACACACACACGTACACACACGCACACACGCATGAGATGGTACTCGTATCCACGACAACACACGCATACACACAAACAAAGTACGCACACAGGCACGCACGTGCGTATGTACACGTGCGCACACTGTCAATTTGTATCTGCGACGACACGAATGCCATCGCCGCCTTGTTGTATGTATACACACACACACACGCACATACACAAAGCATGTAGCGTCGTTGACGTACACGGTGTGCACATTCATCTACACCGACACAAGCGGTCGTGCAGCAGCAACATGATCGCCGCGTTGTTTTTGCTCAACGTGCAAGGCGATGTTGTCATTGACATGCAGCTGCAGAAGACGGTGCCGCGCGTGTACGTAGAGGAGTACTGGTCAAGCGTCATGGCCAGCAGCGACGCCACCACGGCCACCGCGACGGCCCTCGCGCCCTACCGCGACGTCGTCTTCGCCCACCTGCACCGCGGCGAGCTCGTTCTGCTTGCCGCCACACACGACGAGGGTGCGGCGCTGATGCTGTTTGAGCAGCTCGAGCTTGTCGCGCGCTTGCTCGCGGTGTACCTGAAGGAGCTGTCGGAGCGCACACTGCGCGACAACTTCTCGACCGTCTACCAGCTCCTGCAGGAGGTGTTCGACTATGGCTACCCGCTGACAACAGACGCGGCGGTGCTGCAGGAGCTCGTGCCCGTGCCCACGCTAGAGAACAAGGTGCGCTCGCTTGTCGACGCGTCGTCGACGATGCTGTCACACGTCGCCCGCGTCGCGCCGGCGCCGTCGGATGTGTACACTCGCTTCACTGGCATTGCTGGCAGCAGTGCCAGCACCGGCACGCGCGGCGGGCAAGGCAGCAGCAGCAGCTTCCGCGATGACGGCAACGACAACAGCGGCAGCGGCGCAAGCCACGGCACTCGCTATGACGGCGGCGGTAGCAGCGACGCAGTGCCGTGGCGTGTCGCGCAGCCGCACCGCGCGGGTGCGCAGAATGAGCTGCTCTTTGACGTGGTCGATGTGGTCGATTGCATTGTCGATGCACAAGGTGCGCTGACGAAGGCGACGGTGCGCGGTGCGATTGAGGTGACGTGTCACTATGGCGGCATGCCAGATGTGCTTGTGCGCCTTGGTGGCACCGACGCACTCGACGATGTCGCGCTGCACCGCTGCGTGCGGGTGGCTCGCTACGCAAATGACCGCGCCGTCAGCTTCGTGCCTCCGGAGGGCCGCTTCACACTGCTGCAGTACATGTGCAAGCCAGACGTGCTCGCGAGCGATGGTGGCGGCGGCGGTGGTGGCTACCGACACGGCCGTGGCAGCAGCGGTGCTCGCCTGCCGGCGTTCTATGTGTCGCCGCAGGTGACCGTGAGTGGCCTGCACGGCCGCTTCAGCTGCATGGCGGGCATGCGTTGTACAGGCGCACGTACAGCAGCAGCAGGCGCAGCGGCGCCGCGCTACGGTCAAGCATGGCCGCGTGCGCATGGCCGCGGTGTCGTTGGTGGCAGCAGCAGCAGCCTTGCCGCCTTTGCGGGTGCCTCGGTCGACGCCGAGGCGCGCGTGCAGCGTGTGGTTGTGCAGATCGTGCTGCCGCCCTCGACGACGGCCGTGACGGTGACGCAGTGTACACATGGCACGACAAGCTTTGACCGCAAGCGCGGCACGCTGACGTGGAGCATTGGCGACATTGCCGCGACGAGCACGCCATCACTCAGTGGTGAGCTGCTGCTCGACGCGACTGCGCGGACGACAAGCAGCAGCAGCAGCTGCAGCGGTGGTGGTGGCAGCACAGGTAGCACGGCGGCACTCGTCAGCTTCGAGCTGCCTGGCAGCACCGTCAGCGGTGTGCGTGTGCAGTCGGTGCAAGTGTTCAACGACTCGGCCAAGTCCTACACGGGTGTGAAGTACATGACGCGGGCAGGCAACTATGTCGTACGTACCGCGTAGCTGTGTTGTGTGTGTATGTCTGTCTCAGTGCGTGTGCGTGTGCGTGTGTGTGCGTGCACAATGTAGCGCACGCATTACACACAACAACACTAGCCATGGCTTGTGCGCACGCAAACGTTGTGCTTGTTTGCTTGCAACATGTGTACAGAACAAGCTTACACATACACACACATACACATACACACACACACACACACCACACACACACGCACGTACACACACACACGCACACGGCATGTCCACGACTGACGGCGACTTTGACGTATACGTGAAGAAGCTGTCGGAGCAGCAGCACCGCTCGCGTCTGACGCTGAACGACAAGAAGGAGCTGTATGGGCTGTGGTGTGTCGCGACGCGCGGTCGCTGCATACGCAAGGAGCCATCGCGCCTGAGCCTGCTCGCACACGGCAAGTGGGCCGCGTGGAAGAAGTATGAGCACCTCAGCTCGCAAGAGGCGCGTGCACAGTTTGTCGAGCGTGCCAAGACGATACTGCGCAACATGTCGAAGCTGTAGCGCTGCATAGTCCTCGCGTTTAGCATATATGCTCTTGTGCATACACGTGTGTGTGTGTGTCTGTATATGTGTGTGTGAGGAGGCGATGACGAAGTATATATACAGTGTGTGTGTGTGTGTGTGTGTGTGTGTGTCCGTGCGCATGTATGCCCTGCGGGCTACTTAGCTGTGGTATACGGCGCTGTAACAGTAAATGATGACAATGATGACAAGAAGTGTGTGTATGCGCGTATGCACACGCAAGTATACGCATCGTTGCACGCGCAGGCGTGTGTGTGCGCGTGTGCGCGTGTGTGCGTATATGAGTATATACATATACGACATTGTCAAGTACACACACGCACACACATGCACACACATGCACAATGTGTACAGATGAGCGTACGTGTGCATGCATACTTGTCACGACAGCAAAACACAGACAGACAGACACAGACACAGACACAGACACATACATACATACACTTTTGCTGCACGAGAAATGTCAACTGACCGCGCCATACGCACCGAGGAGGCGCGTGACCTGACGCGTGTCGAGCGCGTTGGCGCGCACTCGCACATCCGCGGCCTTGGCCTCGATGACGCGCTCGAGGCCCGGCTGTCGAGTCAGGGCATGGTCGGTCAGACGGAAGCGCGGCGGGCCGCCGGTGTTGTTGTGCAGATGATCAAGGAAGGCAAGATTGCCGGTCGCTGCGTCATGCTCGCCGGCGGGCCTGGTACGGGCAAGACGGCGATTGCGATTGGCATGGCACAGGCGCTCGGCCCCGAGACGCCCTTCACGATGATCGCCGGCAGTGAGATTTTCTCGCTTGAGATGTCGAAGACGGAGGCGCTGACGCAGGCGTTTCGCCGCAGCATTGGTGTGCGCATCCGCGAGGAGACGGAGATCATCGAGGGCGAGGTGGTCGAGATTGCCATTGAGCGGCCGTCGACCAACCCGGCCGAGAGCCATCAGCGCACCGGGCAGCTGGTGCTCAAGACGTCTGACATGGAGTCGACGTTTGACTTGGGACAGAAGATGATTGACAGTCTGCAGCGCGAGAAGGTGCAAATGGGCGACGTCATCACGATTGACAAGGCCACTGGACGCATCAACAAGCTCGGCCGCAGCTTTGTGCACAGCAAGGACTTTGACGCAATGTCGGCCAACACGCGCTTTGTACAAACCCCCGAGGGCGAGTTGTCGAAGCGCAAGGAGGTGGTGCACACGGTGACGCTGCACGAGATTGACGTGATCAACTCGCGGCAGCAAGGCTTCCTCGCCCTCTTCGCCGGCGACACGGGCGAGATCAAGTCCGAGGTGCGCGAGCAGATTGACCAGCGCGTCGCCGAGTGGCGTGAGGAGGGCAAGGGCGAGATTGTGCCGGGCGTGCTCTTCATTGACGAGGTGCACATGCTCGACATTGAGTGCTTCTCATGGCTCAACCGCGCGCTCGAGAGCCCGCTCGCGCCGGTCGTCATTGTCGCGTCAAACCGCGGCATCTCGCGCATTCGCGGCACGCAGTACAAGTCTCCGCATGGCATCCCGATTGACCTGCTCGACCGCATGATCATCATCACGACGCGGCCGTACTCGGAGCAGGAGCTTGGCAAGATTATACAGATACGCTGCGAAGAGGAAGACGTTGAGATGGACGAGCAGGCGATTGCGACGCTGACGCTGCTCGGGCAGAGCACGTCGCTGCGCTACGTCTTGCAGCTCATTACAACGGCCAACCTTGTCGCGCAGAAGCGGCGGTCGTCGACGGTGTCGGTGAGCGACATTCGCACCGTGTACAACCTCTTCATTGACCTCAAGCGCAGCGTCGAGGTGCTGCAGGAGCACGAGAAGGACTTCCTCTTTGGCGAGGACGACGCGAAGATGGAGCAGGGCATGCGCGCCACCACACTGCACCCTGGCAGCCGCACCGACGACCACCACGACGACGACAATGAAGAGATGGTGCACGCGTAGTCGCGTAGGCGTGTAGGCGGCGTGTGCGCCCTTGTACAAGATTGTAACAGTATGGACAAGCATGTGTGTGTGTGTAAGGGCAGCAATGCTATGTATAGTAAGGTGGCGTTGTGCGTAAATGTTGTTGGGCGTTGCCGTAAGCGCTACTGCACATACGTGTGACGTGGCATGCGTGTGTGTGTGTGTGTGTGTGTCAGGTTGCTTGTCTTCGCATTGCTCATAGACCATTGCGTGTGTGTGTGTGTGTGGGACATGTACTTGCGCGACGCATGCGCGCTGCGACGTTTTGCTGCTGTGCTTGTTGACCAGTGCCGCTGCCTCGTGTCCGCTGCCGCCTTCGCTACGCGTCGTGCAAGGCGTGTCGCCACCGCCGTCGCTGCCTCGTGCAACGAAGTCAGAGACAGCACCACGACCACCGCAAGCACACATTGCGCCGTGCTGCTCGATGATGTTGTGCGTCGCTTTGTACAGCAGCAAGTGACATGGTCGCCTCACCCGCTACTGCAGCCACATCGCCTGCTGCGGCTGCTCGACGAGGCGGTGCGCAGCCGTGGCGACAACAACGACGACGACGAGGCGAGTGCGCGCGCACACACGACACCACGGCCTAGCACGACGACGACGACGGTGGGCGCGCTGTACGACGAGCTCGTCATGCGCAACTACGGCAGCCGCCATCACAGCAACCATGACAGCGACGACGGCGTCACGGCAACAACGCCGTCGCTCACGACACTTGTGCAGCACCTGTTGCAGCTCGCACCGCTCGTCGTGTCGCTCTCACCCTCACCGCACTTCGCCGTCACTGTGCTCGCTCGCCATGGCGTTGCAGCCTCATCCTTGTCATCGTGCTGTTGCTGCTGCTGCTGCTGCTCTTCTTGCCATTGCTCTTGTTGCATGGTCCGCGGCGATGCGTGTGTGACGTGCGCGGCACAGCCGTCGTCGTCGTCGCAGGCGCACACGGCGGCGTGCTTGCGTGCGTTGCGACGACTGCACGTGACGTGGCAGCCGTGGCTGACGCAGTCGCTGCGAGCAGAGCTGATGAGCGAGGCCACAGCGATGACGCAGCAACCGTACACGCGACACGACGTGCACGCGTTGGCGTCACTGCTGCTGACGCCCGCGCCAACATGCTCACCCTCCTCCTCGTCGTCGTCGTCCTCGCGCACGTTGTCACGAGAGGACGAGGCGGCCGCCGCACTGCGCGTCGTCTCGTTGCTGCGCTACGTGCCACACTACTATGTACCGCTCACACTCATACGGCAACACGTGGCCTGCGATGTGCACGGCAACAGCGACGACAAGAACGCTGCCGATCGTGACGGTGTGTCGCTGTGGCAGACGCTGATGATGGCCGTCGCTGACGCGGCGGCGCTTGTTGAGTGGTCGACGTGGTCTGTGGGGTGTGTGTTGCGACTGCGGCGAGACGTGCTACAAGCGCTGACAGCACACGACGACGAGAAGGAGGAGCGTTGTTGCTGCAGCGGCAACAGCGACACGACGATGTGCAGGCACACGGTGTGGCGCATGTGCGCGCAGCTGCGGCGCGACGCCGACGGCCGCTATGCGCTGTTGCCACACAACAAGGCGCTGTTGCACCACGCGCTGTGCGTGCTCGTCGCGGCGGTGCCGACGTACTATGTGGCCGTGACGCGCATTGCGCGCGTGTATGCGGTGGTGCTGCAGGCGTATGTGGACACGCTAGGCGACAAGGCCGCCGCGAACGCCGCCGCACCGCACACACACGCCCTCGTCGCCGAGCTGCAGCGTCGTTTTGCACACGTCGAGTGCCTGCTTGACCACACGGACGTGTCCTTTGCGCTTCAGTGGCGCCCGTCGTGCACACCACATGACACGACGAAAGCGGCGGCAGTGTCGCCACCGCTGTCCGCGGCGACGACTGTGGCAGACGTGCATGGCAACGACAACAACGACGACGACAACAACGACGACGACGACGACGGCGGCGAGGACGACGCGGTGACGCGGGTGTGTTGTGTGCACACGCATGTGCGCTTGCACGAGGGCTTTGCCCACGCGCAGCGTGGTGTGGCCGATGCACTGTACACGCCAACGCGCAGCCGTGACGAGCACACGGCAACAACACGAACACGCAGTGGTGCGGCAACGAACACGACAGCAGTCACGTTGTGTGCGTCAGACGACACAAGCGACGCGCGTTGTGCAACAGCGACGACGACAGCAACAGCGGCAACGACAACGCCAGGTGACGCACTGCCTGACGAGGAGCTGTCGCAGCTGTTGGCGGAGATGACACGCGGCGTTGTGCTGCAGACATCGCCGCAACAAGCAGCAACGTCGAGTCAGACGACAAGCAGTGACAACGCAAACGAGGCAACACGCCACGACGGTGCGACGACGATGGTTGCTGACGTTGTCCATGGCACGGACGGCACGGACGGCGTGACGCACGCCGCACACACGCAGCACGCCGCCGCGGCCGCGCCGCTGCGTGACGACGGTCGCCTGCGTGGTATACCTCGTGCGCCATGCAAGACGACAGGAGCAGCAGCAGCAGCGCCGCCGCCACCGCAGCGTGTGCATGAGCGACAGTGGCAGCAGTGGCATGCGATGATCACGAGCAATACACCACCAGTGACAATGACAACAACACTACCACCACAGCCGTCGCTGCCATTGGCCACGTCGTGCAGCAGTGCTGCCCGTGACAGTCGTCAGACGATGTCGTCATCTGCCGCAGAGGCGGCAGATGATGATGCGACGCTGCGTGCGCTGCTGCAATCGGACGCGGTGCGTGATGCGCTGCGTGCATTGCTTGGCAAAGCAACACGATAACATACGCACGCGTGTGTGTGTGTGTGTGTGTGTGCAACGGCTGTTTTTGTCCGCATGTATGTGTGTGTGTGAGAGAGAGAGAGAGACGTGTAGTCGACTGCTTTTGTTCTGCTACTGACGCATCTTGCCTGCGCAGTCGACGCCGTGTGTGTATGTGTGTGCTTTTGTGTGCTCATGTGTATGCGTATGTGTGCGCTTGCGTGCCTTGCAGGTCACACATATACACACGTGTGCGTCGTGTAGCAAACTCGTGTGTGTGTCTGTGAGAGTGTGTGACATTGTGCGTCATGACGGACCGTGTGGCGTGTGTGCACTGGCGTCGTTGTGTGCGACGTGTGTGTGGCGTTGTGCTGCTACTCGTCGCCGTGTCATTGGCACATGGACTGACGGTGACGACGGCCGCAGCTGCCGCAGGAGATGACTACACGGACAAGTACGACGACAACAAGCATGCCGCCGCCACCGCCGCCCAGAGCGGTGACGGCGACGTCGACGACCTTGGCAGCTCTGGCTGGCTCTATCTCATCGCGGTCGACACGGTGCTGCTGTTGTTTGCCGCCCTCTTTGCGGGCCTTACACTCGCCCTCCTTGGCCTCGACACACTGTCGCTCGAGATCATCGCCGACAGCGGCAGCGAGCCGGAGAAGAGCTACGCGCGCAAGATATTGCCGATACGACAGCTCGGCAACCAGCTCCTCTGCACACTCATCTTGGGCAATGTGATGGTCAACACACTCATTGCACAAATTACAGACGCCCACATACACGGCTGGGTCGCGACAGCCGTCTCGACGGCGCTGACGACGCTCGGTGGCGAGGTCATTCCGCAGGCGCTCATGTCCGCACATGCGCTGCAGGTGGGCTCGCGTTCGGCGCCCGTGGTGCGGCTGTTTGTCGTGCTCTTCTACCCGGTCTGCAAGCCACTGAGCATCATACTTGACCGCTTCATTGGCAGTGACCCGGGCCAGATTTACGAGCGCAACGAGCTGAAGAAGCTGATGGTGATGCACGCCGCGCGCAGCGCCGAGACGGGCATCGGCGAGGGCGAGGTCGACCTCATGGTGGGTGCGATGGAGCTGCACGAGAAGACGGTGCGCGAGGTCATGACGCCCATCAGCGAAGTGTTCATGCTCGAGGCGAATGAGCACCTCAACGAGGAGCTCATACAGCTCATTAGCGAGCGCGGGCACAGTCGCATTCCGGTTTACCAGTCCAACAAGAACAACATCATTGGCGTGCTCTTCGCCAAGGACTTGCTGATGGCCAACCCGCAAGAGGACACGCGTGTGCTGCTGCTCGTCAAGTTCTACAACCGCCGCTGCCACATTGTCGCCGCCGACACGAAGCTCATCTCGATGCTAAAGTACTTTCAGACCGGCAAGTCGCACATGGCGCTCGTGCAGGAGGTGCAGCAGCGGGCGTACGGTGACCCGTACTATGAGATCAAGGGCCTCGTCACGATGGAGGACGTCATTGAGGAGCTCATACAGAGCGAGATCTTTGACGAGTATGACCTTGCCCCACGCTCACACGACGCCTCGGCCACCACCGCCCCCATGACGACAACGGCGACAACGGCGACGATGGGAGGCGGCGGTGGTGGTGGTGGTAATGTCAGCAGCATGGGTCGCATTGTCGCGCTGCCAAACAGCAGCAGTGTGCGCTACGCCAATGCGCAACAACAACAGCAGCAGCTGGCATACGCGTTGCCCGGCAGCACAGCCGTTGTCATTGGCGGTGGCGGCGGCGCAACGACGACGACGACGACGACGACCACTACCGCCGCCGCGACGGCCGCTGCTGTGCAATTGCTGCCGGGTAGTGTGGTGACGACGACGGTGCTGAAGCGGCAGATTGGCATCACGGCGCGCTGCGCCCGACGTGTGCACCTGAACCACAACGAGCTCAAGGCGTCGGCGCTCTTCTTGTGCGAGTCGCTGCCAGAGCTGTGCATGCAGGACGTGAGCACGCTCATGCAGGCGCTGACAACGTACACGACCGTGTACCGCGTTCGCGCGCCGTGCGACGCACGCGGCCTCGACGCCGAGGACAAGCAGAATGTATGGCTCTACCGCGAGGGCACCCCGTCGACGATCTTTACCCTCGTCATTGCCGGCCGTGTTGAGGTCTTCGCCGGCAAGGACGCCATCACGCTCGAGCTGGGCAGCTGGTCGACCATCGCCATGGACGCGCTGCGCGAGAAGCTGTTCTTTCCGACGTTTAGCTGTCGTGTCGTGCAGGACTCGACACTGATGCAGATTACACGCGACGCGTATGCCAACATACTCGCCACCCTCGCCACGGCCGCCGCGACGGCGGCGAGCGAGTACACGCACCTATCGCGCTCGAGCATGTCACTTGGTGAGGGCAAGGACACTGTGTAGTATATATATATATACATGTATGTGTGTGTGTATGTGTGTGTGTGTGTATAGCGAACAAGTACAGTGTTGCTGCACAACGTGTTGCGTGTGCGTGTGTGTGCGTGTGTGTCGTAAAGGTATACAAGAATACATACGAGCATGACTGACAGACTCTTTGTGTATGTGTGTGTGTGTGTGTGCTTGTATGTGTGCGTGCTCACGCAACACACACACACACACACACAAACATGCGACTGCACGGACGCCTGCTTGTCACTTGTCACTAACGTGTGTGTGTGTGTGTGCGTGCGTGTGCTGCTAGTGGTTGACGGTAGATGCGACACCGCATGTCGTCGAGCAGCGGCAGCGACGGCGCCGTCGTTGACAGCGCTGCACAGGCGCTGAGCCGACTGACGGAGCTCGACGAGCTGCTCGGTAGCAGTCATGAAGAGTGCAATGGTCATGACAACAACAACAGCAATGGCAGCGGCAGCGATGACGCGGCGGTGTGGCTGACTTATCTGCACCACGACCGCGACCTCGCCGGCGCCGTCGCCCGGCACGAGGCGACGCTGCGGCAGCTGTGCGATGCGTACGTGGACGCGCACGTCAGCAACGCCGACGCACTCGCGCAGCTCTACGCCGGCTACCGCGACTGCGAGCACCGCCTCGTCGAGTTTGACACGAGCATTGTCGACTTCCAGCGTCGCCTCGAGGACAGTGCCGAGCACATGGTGCGCATGCAGCAGCAAACCGACGAGCTCGTCCGCCGCGTCCGCCACCGCCGCCTCGTCAGCGCGAGGCTGAGCGAGGTGTACTCGGCGCTGCAGGAGTGCGATCGCTTTTGCACCGTGGTGGCCGCCCACGGCGACGTTGACGCGCACTACCTCCACGCGTTGCGCGAGCTCGACCGCAAGCTCGCCTTCCTGCTGCACAACCCCGCCCTACAACACTCCGCCGTCGACACCGAGACGCGGCCTACGCTGACGCGGGCGGCCCGTCGTGCCGGTGACAAGCTCCAGCGCTACCTCGCCCGCACCATCACCGAGCTCGCCGCACACGAGGACGTCACAGACGTTGAGGCGGCACAGGGTACACTCGAGGAGGGCGCGCAGTTTGCCTATCATTTCTTGCACGTGTACAATGTGCCGGTGGCGCGGGCGGTGACGCAGCTGTACGTGCGCGCCATGTCGGAGGCGCATGTGCGGTGGTTTACGCGTGCGCTGCGTGAGCTGACGGCCGCGTCGACACGGCACACACACCCCACGCCGCCGCTGGCGAGCGCGCACGAGCTGCGCGCTCTCGTGTGCAACCGTGACGCGGGCGCACCGCCCGGCAGCGACGTGGCAGCGGCCGCCGCTGCCGCGGCAGCCATGGCTGCACTACCGCCCTTTCCGGTGCAGCGCGAGCGCAGTGTGTCGCTGCCATCGCATACCTCGCTGTATTCGTACACCGCCGCCGCCACCACCGCAACGACGACGAGCACGGCTGCGCGGCCCTCTCTGCGTGCGACTACCTTTGACGACACACTGCGCGCCGTGACGGCGCTGCGGGTGCGCCATGGCCGTCTGCACGTCAGCGCCGCCACACGCGACGCGCTCGATGGCACGGACAGCTGGGTCTGGCGCGTTGTGTGCAGTGTGCAGCTGCTCGTCAACCGCACCGTCGCCGAGTGCCGCTTTTGCGGAAACTTCTTCTGCGTCGCCGGAGACTGCGAGGGCGGGGCGGACTATGACCGCGTCGAGCACATGGCACGTGCGGTGGTGGGCCGCGCACTCGACTATGTGCACGACACGGTGCTGCGTGCGGTGGCGGTGGTGCAGCACCGCGGCGACGTGCTCGCGGCGCTGCGTGTGGTGGACGTGGCGAAGCAGCACCTGTGCGCCTCACTCGACCCCATCCCACTGCTGCTCCTCAGCAGCACCCTCGAGACGGTGAAGACGACACTGCGGCAGTCACTGCGCACGACACTGCAGCAGGACGAGCACGTCCTCGCGTACATGGCGGCGCTGCCGCTGCAACGCGCCGTCGTCAATGGCGGTGATGATGACAGCAACAGTAGCAGTAGCAGCGATGTGTCGTGTGACGCGACCTATGCGGCAACACTGGCGCCACACCCGCTCGTCTGTCGTGTGCACGACGTGCTCGTCGAACTGTGTCTGCTCAACGTCGCGAGTGACGCACGCGCAGCAGCAGCAGCAGCAACAACAACAAGGACAGCTGTAGCAGCCACCACCACAGCAGAGCATGACACGTGCGTGACGCCGACGCATGACAGTGACGACAACAACAACAAGCAGCAAGACAAGCAGCACAGCGGCGACGACAAGACGACTGCTGCAACGACGACGACGACGACGCCCGCTGTGGCGCGGCTGCCCGCGTACGAGCCGCTGGTGACCGCGTTCGTGCGTGACGGTGTGTCACGGCTGCTTGACCTCGTTGACGCACTCGCGCAGCGCCACCGTGACGGTGTGGCGCGGCGTTTGTTCGTGTGCAACACGCTTTTTGCCCTGCTGCAGCGGTGGCGTGTGTGGTGTGCGCGCTACGACGCCGTCGTGGCGAGCGTCAGCGGCGGTGCGCCGTTGCCCGCACGCGTGACGGCAGACGCGGCGGCGACGTCGCCGTCGTCGGCACTGTGTATGACGGACGAGAAGGACGATGACGGCAGCGGCCGTGACGTGGCGTGTGGGTGTGGTGTAGACGTGGCGGCCGCACAGATGCAGTGTGTGGCAGCGCGGCTGGCGTGTGCCGTGGACGCGTATGCGCGTGCGAGTGTGCTGCGTAGCGTGACGTGGCGACAGCTGCTGCACTTCACGCACACTGTCACGGCGCATGACGGCAACAACAACAACGATGCTGCTGCGGCGGGTGTGCGTGAGGTGGTGACGGATGTGCATGCGCACGCGAGTGATGCGCTGCGCGGCGTCGTGCGCGACACGCGTGTGCGGGTGTACGCGTCGCTTGGCAGCGCTGCCGCGTTGCAGTCACTGTCGTCGACGCTGCCGCACTGCACGCGTGCAACATTGATGTCGTGGTGTCATGGCCTGATGGGCATGCTTGTACGAGCACAGCTGCAGCTGCTGACGAGTGCCAATGCGACGCTAACATCGTTTGTTGCCCGCACTGCGTCGCCCGTCAATGACGCAGCGACAGCGGCGACAGGAGGCAACGATGCACAGCCGTCCTTGCGCACACTGCTCGTTAGCAACACGACCTTGTTGTACGAGGCGCAGCAGTGCCTGCGCGACGCATAGCTGTCGTTTTGTGCGTCCGTGTGTGTATGCATTCGTGTTGTATGCGTTTTGTGTGTGTGCTATCGTGCCGCGTGCGACGTGTCTTGTCTGCAGTGCGCGTGTATGTTTGTGTTTGTGTGTGTGTATATGTGTGTGTGTGTGTGCATTCGCGTGTATATTCGACTTGTGCTTGCGTTACGATAGCCACTCACCTTGTACACATACACACACACGATGCGTCGTTTGTGCATCTTGTATGGCACGCAAACAGGTACAGCCGAGGGCGTCGCACTGCGCATTGCACGGCTGGCGATCAAGCGTGGTGCAGACGACGTGCGTTGCCTGCCTGCCGACGATGTGCCCGTGACGTCATGGCTGTCACTTGACTGTCCCGTGTTGTTTGTCTGCTCCAACGCCAACCAAGGCGAGGCCCCCGACACGTTCCGCAACACGTGGCGGCAGCTACTGCAGCCCCCACGCGTGCCAAACAACAACAACAACACGAGCGACAACAACGACGACGAGGAGGGCGGCACACCGCTGCAGCTGACGGGGCTGCGCTACGCCGTCTTTGGCCTTGGCCATGCACACTACTACAAGTTCAACTACATGGCAAAGATGCTGCACAATCGACTGCGGCAACTGCAGGCAACACCGCTGCTGCTGCGTGGCCTGGGCGCGCAGAGCGACGCCGGTGGCGTTGACGAGGTGTTGCAGCCGTGGCTGATGCAGCTATGGCGTGCGCTCGGCTGGCTGCCACCGGCGTCGTCGTCCTTGTCGCCGTCGACAACGGCGACGATAACAACAGACGACAAGGAGGACACGGCCACATGGCCAGCCTTTCCGCTGTACACGGTGCGCATGCTGCCACCGTCGTCGTTGCCGTCGTCGCCCGCGGACGCGCACGACGACACGGCGCCGTCCTCGTACGACGTCACGGCACCGCGCAACGAGGGCGAGGCGATGTTTGTCTGCGCCGTCGACGACAATGTCCGGCTGACGCCCTGCGATTACTTCCAGACGGTGCACCGCGTGCAGCTGCGCGTCGTCGTTGACGCGGCCGCCACGGCGAGGCGTGCCGTGTCGTACGAGGTGGGCGATGCGCTCGGGGTGTACTGCCCGAATGCCGCGGAGCGTGTCGAGGCGCTGCTGCGTCTGCTCGGCGTCGCGGGCGACGCGGTTGTCTGTGTGACGGCCAGCGCCGCCTCGCATGGCTTGACCGCACAGCCACCACGCGCGTTCCTTGCCCGGCCCATGACACTGCGCTACCTGCTCACGCACTACTATGACCTGGACGCGTGCGTTAGCCAAGAGTTTTTTCGCATGTTGGCCTACCACGTGCCGCAGCCGCGCACCACGGACGCAACAGCGACCGCCGAGGCCGAGGCCGCTGCCGAGGTGCGCGAGCGGCTGTGCGAGCTCGGCGACCCGCTGCGCTACCACGACTACCTCGCCTACGCACACGAGGAGAAGCGCAACGCCTATGACGTGCTCTTCGACTTTGCTCGTGTGCGGCCACCGCTCGATGTGCTGCTCAGCTTCTTGCCCGTCATGCGGCCACGCTACTACTCGCTCGCGTCGTCGCCGCTGTACGACCCGCTGCCGGCGCTGCATCTGCTCGTGGCGCGGCTTGACTGGCAGACGGCGATGCGGCGTCACCGCACGGGACTGTGCAGCAGTTGGCTGACGGACGCGCCGCGCGGTGCGCGCGTGGCGTGTTTTGTGTGGCAAGGGACGATGACGATGCCACCGGTGCCGACGCCGCTGCTGTGCATTGCGGCGGGCACGGGGATTGCGCCGGTGCGCAGTCTGCTGCGTCAGTGCGCCGCGCTCGCACAACAAGACGCAGCCGCAGCAACGTTGCAGCACGCAGAGGACACGGCAACGACGACAGCAGCGGCAACAGCAGCAGCAGCAACGAGCTGGGGCGACGTGCCCATCTACCTCGTCTTTGGCTGTCGGCACTGCGACAAGGACTACCTCTGCGCAGACGAGTGGCGGCAGCTGCGCGAGAGCCACACACTGCGCGGCCTCACCGTCCTGCCAGCCTTTTCGCGTGACACGAGCAGCAAGGTGTACGTGCAGCACGTTCTCGGCGCGCATGCGCAGCGCGTGGGCGCCCTGCTGCGACCGGAGCGACACGCGGTGGTGTACGTTTGCGGCAGCGCCAAGTCGATGCCGAAGAGTGTGCTCGACACGCTGCACGACATTGTGCGCGTGTGCGTCTGCAACGGCGACGACGCAGACGCGCACACCGTCATGCGGCGCATGTCCCTCGAGGGCCGCTACCAGGTCGACACGTGGTCTGCCTAGCGTCTGCGTATGTGCGTGTGTGTGTGCGTGTTTGCGTGCGTGTGCGTCTCACTCTGTGTCTGTGTGTGCCGCAACTTCGCCTGTAGACGTTGCTTGCGTGTGTGCTTGGCGTACGTGTACAAACACAAGTGCGGGTGTGTGTGCGTGTGTGTGTGCGTGTATGTGCGATGACAGACACAACAAGTAACAGCGGTGGTGGCGGTGGCGGTAGCGGCAGCGGCGCGTCCGCGTCACCGCACCTGCTGGCGGCCCTACAGCACGACACGCTGACACTGCAGCGGCGGCTCGCGGAGGTGCAACTTGAGAATCGCGCGCTGCGCTATCAACTCTACCAGGTGAGTGCGCTGCTCGATGTGGCCGTGCGTAAGCTGGCCAGCGTGGGTGTGTCCGTTGAGGCGCCGCTCGATGTGCGGGCGCTGCGTGCCGAGGTGCAGCGACGTGTGGCGGCGGACGCGGCGGCGGTGGCGGCGGTGATGCACGCCAGCGGCCTCGACGCGAGTGCGGTGGCGGCGACGTCGGCGTCGCTTACGGCGTCGTTTGCTCTTGCTGCACCGCTACCGCAGTCGACCGCAGCGATGACAACAGCAGCGACGGCCGCCGCGAGTGACGGCACACCCCTCGCTGCCACTGCAACAGCAACGACTGCAACGAGCAGCAGCAGCAACGACAGCGCGCGTGCGACGACGCCTGGAGCAGACGCCGCTGCCGCTGCTGCTGCCGCCGAGGCGGGCACGCGGACAGCGGCGACAATGGCAGTTGGCGGCGGTGGTGGCGTATCGTTTGCGTCCGCTGGCAGCAGTAGCGGTGGCGGCGGTGGTGGCAGTAGCAGCAACAACAGCAGCGTGACGGCGGCAACGCTACCGCCAAGTGCGACACGAGGCGCAGGCACGCCTGCCAGCGCGACGACAACAACGACGACGAGCACAACAACGCATGTAGCGGGCAAGCACAGCAGCAACCGCACGGCAGCAGTAGCGACGGCAACGGCACCGTCGTCGCTGTTTCAGCTGCGTGCGCACTTGCGCGAGCACACGCGGGCGGTGCAGTCGTGCGCGTTTGCGCCTGGCGACGACGACGCCGTGCTCGCGACGTGTGCGCTTGACGGCCGCGTCATCGTGTACAACGCCCTCACCGCCACGCGCACGTGGGAGGTGCAGGCACACGCGGAGTGCGCGAGTGACGTGGCGTGGTTTGCCGCCACGCAACAGCTGTTGTCGGCCTCGTACGATGGCACGGTGAAGGTGTGGGACTGTCGTCGTACGGAGCGCGGCAGCAGCAGCAGCAATAGCAACAGCAGTATCAGCAGTAGCAACAGTCCCGTGTACACGTACGTTGCGCACGGCTTCGTCCTCGCCGCGACGCCGGTGGACGCGGCGGCGGTGTTTGCGTGTGCCGATTCGCGGCGGCACACGGCACTCGTCGATGTGCGCGCGGCGCGCAGTGTCGCCGCGGCCGTGACGACGGCGTCGGCGTCGTCGGCGTCATGGGTGCACGACAGCCGCGTCAACACACTCGCCTATGACGCACACACGTCGCAGCTCGCCATGGGCCACGCCGATGGTGTGGTGACGGTGTGGGATGTGCGACACGTGGGCGCGGCGCTCGCGTCGTTTGCGACGGGTGCGAGCAGTGGCCGTGGTGGCGGTGGTGGTGGCGGTGAGGGTGAATCGCACGTGGACGCCGCGAGTGGGCTCGCCGTGACGGCGTCGTCGCCGGCTGCAGATGCGATGACGACGACGACGCCGGTGCGATGTGTGCACCGCATGCTCAATGAGCCGTCGCGGGCGTCGATTGCACACGTCGCGCTTCACCGCGCACGTGATGAGTCGCCGCGGCTGCTGTGTGCGTCTGTCGACGGCGTTGTGCGCGTGTACGGTGGTCGTTGCCGGCCCACACGCGCAGACGCAGTGGGCAGCAGCAACAACAAGGAGGACGATAGCAGCGACACCAACAACAACACTGCAGCAGCAGCTGCTGCATTGTCACAGACGTCGTCGCTGTCGTCGACGCTGCGACACGCGACAGACGCAGATGGCGGTGACGACGAGTACACACTACGCAACATTGTGCTCGACGTGCCCTCGCTCGGCTTCCGTGTACGCAGTGCATTTTGGCGTGGCCGTCGTGAGAGGCACACCGACACGGCGATCGACGACGACGACAACGAGGACAAGAAGGACAAGGAGGATGCTGCGCAGATGACGTCGACGGCGGCAGCAGAAGACAAGGACGACGACGACGCAGCAGCAGCGCAGCAACAACGACGTCGACGACGTCGCTTGCTCGAGCGCGACCTGCTCATCACCGCCGGCAACGAGCACACGGCGGCGGTGTACGACGTGACGGAGGAGGGCGCGGCGGTGCTGCTCGACGGCTTGCACGGCCATCGCGATCGCGTCACGGGCGCGTTTGTGCATAGCGCAGCGGGCCGCCTCGTCATCGCCACGACGAGCGCCGACGCAACGGTGCGTGTGTGGGTGCCGGTCAAAGTGTAACGACAAGGACAACGTGCGTGTGTGTGTGTGCGTATATGTGTGTATGTGTGTGTCTCAGTGTACAATAGCTGTCTGCACGCATGCATGACTGCTTGCTAGTCGAAGTGCTGTTGTGCATACACAAGCACACGCACACACGACATTACCGTCATGCACAAGGACACGATCATGTATTGTTGTGCTGACGAGCATGACACACTACACGGTGCTGCTGTGCTGTCACGTTTGCCGTGGTATGCGACGGCGTACACGCAATGCATGCGACAAGCACAGTACGCGTATGCAGCACAGCTACAACGCACACGCGCACATGCGGCAGACGCACACGACGACGACGACGACGGCCAGCCGTCATGCTCGTTGTGTGGCAGCAGCTGCAGCAGCAGCAACAACAACAAGGCAGGCAATGACAAGGCAACCGCTACGACGACGGCAGCGCGCGTGCACAGCTCACAGCACGGCGCGACGCGGCCGCTGCAACACACACTGCGACAGCTACAGGGCTGCTGCGATGCACTGCGAACGCAACTCGACGAGCCGCCGCCACCGTCACGACAACAACAACGACGACAACGACAGTCGCCTGCGAGGGCGCAACGACGCATGCGACACACTACAACGCATGTAGCGACAAGAGCAACATCACCGCGACTGGGCGTGTACGAACGCAAACGACGCGCACTCGCCGCCGCACCAGCGCAATGGCACTACTAGAGTAGACTGCATCTTGTATGACCGGCTTTGTATACGTGTGTATGTATGTGTGGTGTACTGCTGCCATTGTGCGTGTGTGTCTGCCTTTTGCATAGCCACTAGTTGCAGTGTAACACACACACACACACAACACACACAACACACAACACACACATACACACACAACAAAGTCAAGCATGGCCACGACGACAACGACGGCGACGACCGCCATGGCGCCCGCGCCCGCGACGACGACGTGGGTCGACGACGTCAACGACGACGTCATGTACAGCGACGGCGGTGAGCACTACGGCGATGACCACGACGAGAAGGCGCTGTACAGCAGCAGCGCCGCCGCCGCGCTCGCCGATGAGCGGCGATGGGGCGATGCGAAGGTGGTGGTCGAGCACGAGGTCGACATGGACGGCAACCGCTACGAGGTGACGAAGAAGGTGCTGCAGCGTCACGAGGCGCGCGAGACGGCGCCAGCCGACCTGCGCGCACGCTTCGCACCCTTTGGCAAGGCGAAGGGCGATCAGTCCGCGCTCGTCTCGCACGAGCCGCCGCTCGCGCTGGAGATGGGCACGGCGGACAAGTTTGAGCGCGAGGGCCGCGCCGAGGTGAAGCGACTGCTGCACGAGGTCAGCGGTGTTGACGTCAAGGTGCACGACGCGGACTTGGCGCTGCTCGATAAGTTTGCCGCCGAGGTGGCGGCGGCGACGGCGGCGGTGGCGGCGGGTGGCGGCGTCGGCGCGGGTGGCGGCTTGCTGTCGTCGTCGTCGGGGGCGGCGGCGGCGTCGCCGACGACGGCGGGGGCGCCGGCGGCGGCCGCGACGTGGGGTGCGGCACGCGGCACGCGCGCGAGCAACGACCACGACGTCGACGTCAAGCGCCGCATACGCGTGACGAACGTGTCGGATGACATCACTGAAGACAACCTGCGCAACATCTTCAGCGTCAATGACTGCGTCATTGAGCGTCTGTACATGCCACGTGACGCCGACACGAAGCGGCTGCGCGGGTTTGCCTTTATTACGTTTCGCGAGCCGTGGATGGTCGATGAGGCGCTGAAGCGCACGCGCTACACGTTCAAGAATGTCGTCATGCACGTCTCACGTGCGATTGACAACAAGAAGTAGCGTACACAGACAGACACACACACACACGAGCTTGTGCGATGTGTGCGTATTTGTGAGTGTGTGACGAGGTGAGCGACTGTATGCATTTACATATGTGTGTGTGTGTGTTTGTGTGTGTGCTCGCGTAACAAGTAAGTGTAACAAAGAGCAAAGTATGTGACAAGCAAGCAAGAATGTACGTGTGTGTGGTGCAGAAGGACGGCAATGCGCATGGCGTACATGCACCCGCTGAGGGCGACCGAGAGAGAGAGAGAGAGAGAGCGTGCGCGAGAGAGGACGAAGATGACGCTCAGTGACGCGCGCGTAAGAGCACAACACACGAGCACACACAACACACTCTCTGTCTCACTGTGCATGTGTTCATGTGTGTGTGTGTGTATGTGTTTGTGTCGTTGTATGCATACATGTGCGTAGACATACATTTTACACATACAGCACAAATACCGTGACATGTCCTCCTCGTCCTCGTCGCTGTCACGTGCGCAGCAACAGCGGCAACACGTGCAGCGCGTGCTGCAGCATCGCGACAACTACTATGACATTCTTGGCATAGCACGCAACGCCGAGCCCGCCGTCGTACGGCGTAGCTACTACGCCACGGCGCTCTACCTACACCCCGACAAGAATCCGCGCAGTGGCGGCCGCAGCAGCAGCGACGACAATGACGCCGCCGACGCCGCCGAGGCGTTTCGGCTGCTGCACGAGGCGTACACGACGCTGAGCGATGCGCGACGACGCGCCGTGTACGACATGCTTGGTGCACAGTCGGCGCGCGACTATGACGCGCTCGCGGACATGAACATTGACGCGCGTGCCGTGCTGACGACGGTGGCGTCGATGCTCGCGTTCGCCGTGCTGTACGCGTCCTCGCGTCGCGCACTCGCCGAGGAGCGGCTGCCGAGTGTGCTGACGAGAATGTTTGGTGCCGGCGGGGCGCACAAGCTGTCGGACTGGTGCGACTGCCAGTACGCCACACGGCACGCGGCGGTGCGACGTGTGCTGCGACAACGCGCCCGCCGCACGCTGCTGCTCGCCCTCGTCATCGTCGTTGCCGTGGTGGTGTGTGTGCCACGAGCACCAGCGCCTGCGCCGTCCGCGTCGCCGCCGCCGTCGCGCGGTGTGCGTGATGTGAGCACGGATGACGAGGCGGTGCTGCTGCGGCGCGGTGCGCGGGGCTGGTTTGTGCGACCGCGGTCATTCGCCTACCACGACGTCTGCACAAACAACAACAACAACAACAACAGCGAGAGCAACACGACACATGTTGTGCGCGTGTTGCGCTTTCGTGGCACTGATGCAGACGGACGTGCCGCCTTTGCACGTCATCTCGCAAAGCGGTGTGACACGGAGGCGGCGCTGTTGTCGGCCTCGCGTGAGCGCTACGCAGCCACGGCGCGACACGACGACGACGAGGACGGCGAGCGTGCACACATTGTTTACAATGACTATGCAGCAAGCAATCGAGACGGTGACGACACGAAGGGCAGCAACGCAAAGGCAACAACGACGACAACGACGACGGACGCAGTGCTGCGACGTCGCTACGCACGCAAGACGTGGCAGCCGCGCTACACGCGTCTGCCGTACACGGTGCGTAGCGCAGACGACATGTACACGCCGTCGGCGTTGTGTCGTGCACACTGGGCGTGTCATGGCACACGCATCTGACGTCATCTCTCTGTGTGTGTACACATATGTAGACGTTGTGTGTGTGTACAAGTGTGTGTGTGTGTGTGTGTCTGTGTTTGTCTGCACTGGAGCAACCCGTGTGCTCGTCTTGCCTTGCTGTTTGTGCGTGTATGTTATGGTTGCGATGTGCGAGAGTGCAGCAGACGCTGTGGACAATGGCCGCGCATGAGGAGGCTGCCACTACGCAGTCATCATCCTCGCGGGCGTGGTGGTGGTGTGTGCCGACGACGGCGACGCTGCGTGATGTGCGTCACGTGCTGCTGCGCCACGCCACCGCCCTGCGCGCACGCCTCGCCGTGCCCTCGGCGGACGAGTCCATGGCCGGCGTCATCATCTTGTTCGTCTTCACAAACAGCGTAGCGACGTCGATCTGGATGTTCAACGCGTGGTCGCCGTTCATCTACACACTGACCAACGGCAGCAACGTGTACGTTGGCCTGATGGCCGCCATCAATGGCGCCTTTGAGCTCAGTGTTGCCTTTGTCAGCGGTCACGTCGCCGACAAGCGTGTCGGCCCGTCACGCATGCTGCGCATGGCCCTCTGCTTCGGCCTCGTGACGATGCTTGTGGTGCTGCTGGCGGCGTGGTCGGGCCGCCTGGCGCTGCTGATGCTCGCACAGGCGTTCGAGGGGACGTACATGGGCCTTAGCTTCACCAATGTCGAGTCTGCGTTTGCGCAGTGTCTGCGGCGTGGCGAGCGTGATCGCTTGTACAGTGTTAAGTTCAGCCTCGAGGCGGCGGGGCCGATGGTGGGGGTGGTGCTGTCGATTGTGTTGTACGCGGTGGCGGGGAATGCGTGGCGGGTGTCGGTGCTGCGATGGGTACTGACGTGTGGTCTGCTGCTGCACGTCGCCTCGATTGTGACCTTCCTCGCTCGCTTCAAGCCAATGCCGCCACCGACCGAGACGGCGGCAGCTGTTGCAGCTGTTGCTGGTGATACTAATAAGGTGGTTGTGGCGAGCAGCAATGCCGCGGATGCGGACGATGTGTTGGCCACGTCACACGTGAGCGATGACAACAAACGCCATCATGACGACAACGACAATGACAGCAGCAGCAGCAACCGCCGTAGTTGTGGTGCGTGTGTGCGTGTGAAGGACTACGCATGCGAAGACAAGCGCGTCGTCGTGGTCGGCGACGAGGATGAGGCGCTGACGCTGTCACCGCACACACCGCCGCCGTCGCACGTGGCGGCCACGGCGGTGTCGTCGGCGTGTGCGAGTGAGCTCGCCAACCGCGCGCGCACGGCGATGCTGAGTGAGTGTCGTGGTGGTGCGACGATGGCGGTGTACGCGATGGCAGGCGCGTACAACCCGTCGGTGTGCACCGTCACCGTGCCGTCACCGATGGCAGTCGATGAGGCCGTTGCCGCGGCCGCCGCCAACACACGCGACGACGACGTCGACGACGACAAGGCGGACAAGGGCGAGGACGGCGGTGTGCACAGCTGTTGCCGTCCTGGCGTGGTGACGGCGGAGGCGGCGGCTGCGTCGAGTTGCGACAGCGACAGCGACACACACAAGACGTCGTACGAGGTGGCCGACGAGGCCGCCGCCGCGGTGGCGCACTCGACTGCGGTGGCGCGTGTGCTGCATGCAAGCTTCTACTCGACGACGCAGTTCGGTGGCGGCTGTGTGCACGCGAGCAGTGATGCAGACTTGACAACAACAACAATGACAACAACAATGACAGTGAACGCAGCAGCATCTTCTGCGACACCACCACCACTGCAGCAGCAGCAGCCGTCGTCCTCAGCGACAACGACTGCACACGCAACGACGACAACACACGCGACAACGACAGCCGCGTCGTCGTACATTGTCGGCTACGTCGACACGGAGCTGCAGAAGGCGCGTGGGCTGCGACGTCGCGTGCTGCTCTGTCTGCCCCTCACACGCTACCCGCTTCTCATCGTCCTCGTCGACCTCATCCTCATCATTGGCAGCGGCATGACGACGCAGTACCTGTCCTTGTTCATGATGCACGTGTACGGCGTCAGCCCCATCCTGCTCGCGGTGCTCAATCTGCTCAACTCGCTGCTCATCTCGATGCTGGCGATTGTCAATGGCTACGCGGGGCAGCGCTGGGGCCGTGTACGGGCGATGCTGCCGACCAAGCTGCTCGGCTGCGCGCTGTTGCTGTGGATGGCGCTCGGCAACGGTCGCGCGCGACCGCGTGTGCTCATGTGTGTGGCGTTTGTGCTGCGCAATGCGTGCATGAACTGCTCCGCCGGCTTGTCGCGTGCACTCATCATGGACATTGTGCCAGCACACCGTCGTGGCCGCTGGAACGCGGTCGAGTCGGTGCAGTCGGCGGGCTGGTCGGGCACTGCGTTCATTGGCGGCTTCATTGCCGATCGCTACAGCTACGGCGCGTCGTTCATCTTTACCTTTGCGTTTCACATGACGGCGTGTGTGCTGCTGCTGCCGTTGACACTGCGCAATGACTCGCGTCTGCCACAGCCCGTCTACGCGACGACGACAGAGGCGACGAGCGAAGCCGCGACAAGAGCAGCAGCAGCAACACGCGTCGACGACGACAACAACAGCAGCCGCTACCATAGCAGCGAAGCGAATACGACTCGTCGGGCGTACTCGTCGACGATGCGCGCGAGTGACGTCGTTGTTGCCGACGTACACACAAGGGCGTCCGCGGTGCCAACACGCGAAGGCGCGCGGCGCGGCGCTGGCAACGACGATGACGACGAATAACGACTGCTGACATGTGAACATGTGTTGCAGCAACACACACACACACACTCTTGCTCTGTATATGTTGCTCGCGTGTGTGTGTCTGTTTTTGTTTCCTTTTGTGCACACGACATTTGCGTGCGAACAAACCCAAAAAGCAGTGTAAGCATATGTTGACATGTGTGTATGTGTTATATAATATATATGTGTGTGTGTGTGTGTGTACGTCTCGAGTAGAGATGCACGCGACTTGTGCATATTGATGTGCACCTCTGTTGTTTATGTGTATGTGTGTGTGTGTGTGTGTAAGCACACGCGTGTTGTATTGCATCTTGCGTCCTGTTCGTGTGCACAATGTAAAGTGCGTGCATAAGCACATGTGAGCGTGTGCGTGATTGCATATACACAAGTGTACATGTTGCATGTTGTGGTTGGTGTATATTTGCGCGTGTGTGTGTATGCATAAATGTGTATGTGACGTCGCGTCAGTTGCAAGCTTTACTTGGCTTCATCTTGTGGCTAGTCTTGTACACACATATGTATATGTACACACACATACACACACATACACACAAACATAGACGATGCGTACCACCATTGTGTTTGCGCGCCATCGCCGCGTTTGTGCTGTTGCCATCGTCGTCGTCGTGCTTGCGGCGGTGTTGCTCGCCAGCATTGCGCCAGCGCACGCGTCACGTGTGGCCACCTCCTCATCCTCGCCGTCCTCCTCCGCGACAGACGTCACAGACGACGACGACACCGTGCCGCGTGTGTTGCAGCAGTACACACTGTACGTTGACGCGCTGCCACGCACCGCCGACGATGACGGCTACGACGTCAACGGCCACGCGCGTACGACGTCGCCGCTGCTCGTGTCGGTAGAGGCGGACGTAACGCTGACGCTGCCGTCACCACTGCGTGCGAGCAGCACAGCAGCAGATGACGGTAATGTGTATAAGGACAACGCGCACAAGGTCAAGGCGCACAAGGACAATGCGCACGCGCACGAGCACAGCCCTAATGACAGTAATGACGAGTCTCTTTCCTTTCCCGAGGGCTTTGACGCGCTGTGGTACTTTGCGGCACTGCGACGGGGAGTGCACCGCCTGGGGTGGACCGGCTGTGGGGGGCAGTGGCGTCGGGGGTGGTCTGTAGCACAGCCACACTCACGCGACACGGAGGAGGAGGAGGATAGTGACGGCGACACGCACGAGGAGGGCACGGACGGCGGTGCCGCTGCTGCGCTGCAGCGTCTGCGGCACGCACTCGCGCACCACGTCGTGTGCTCGACGTCGTCCTTGTCGCTGTGCGGGGTGGCCGCGCGACCGGCGTTTGCGACGGCGGCGCAGCAATTTCAGTGGGCCGCCCAGCTTGTGTCGGCGCTGACGTCGTCACCGCTGAGCTGGACAGGGGCCACACCGCGTCACATACGCCCCGTGGGCGTCCTCGTCGCGTTGCCGCAGCACGCGCAGCAGTCTACGCACAACAACAAGGACAGCAGTGACAGCAGCGAAGACGAGGTGACGCCGTCGTGGTGCTCTTTCCATGCGGTGCACCACGACGTGTTGTGTACGCAGCACGTCACACACTGGCTTGACAGCGGGCGAGCGCAGCACGACGTGGTCGAGGTGATGCCGGCGGGCATCTTTCACGCCGCGGTGCGCTCCTACGCACTGCTGCTGGCGACGCCGTTTCATCACTTTGACGTCCGCCTCTCGCGCCACCCACGCGCGGTGCGGCTGCGCATGCGCATGTCGCTCGTCACGACGGACGCGGCGCACATGCGTGAGCTGCAGCAGCTGTGGGGCAGCAACGACACGGCGCACTCGCCGTCCAGCAGCAGCAGCAGCAGCGGCAGCAGCAGCAGCAGTCGTCATAGCCGTCGCACGACGCTCGCGACGTTGCAGTCGTTTGCGCAGCGTGGTCTGTTGCGCGTGCACGTTGGGCACGGTGTGCGCGCCATCGAGCAAGAGCAGAAGCAACAACGTCGCCGTCATCATCGTCGCGCACGCGTAGCAGGAGGTGACGATGTAGACGACAACAATGACGATGACGGCGATGACAATGACGACGATGGCGACGGCGCGAAGCTGCCACGCGGCTTGCTGCGTGTCATACGCGACTTGCAACGGCAACACGCCGCGCATGCACGCACCGCTGCACGACCAGCACAGCTGCACGTCGCGGTCGCAGAACAGCAGCAGCAACAGCAGCAACAACAGCCCGAGGTGGTGTACACGGTGACCTCGCACGGCAGCGATCACGCCTACTTGACACTGCAGCTGCAGCCCTTTGCGCTCGTCACGCGCGCCGCGGACGTGCCGGTGCGTGACGCGACAGCAGCAGTCCAGCAACAACAACAACAACATGTGCCTGCGCTCGACAGCACACATGCGACGACGTGGTGGCAGCCACGCGCGGGCGACGAGGTGTACACCTTGCTCCTCTTCCCACTGCATCTGCTGCGTCCTGTGCTGCACAGCATCGAGTCGGTGCGCGGCGGCACGACGACGGCGGGTGTGCATGTCGACACGACGACCAACACACTGGCCGTGCTGTTGCATTCGCGGCTGACGCACACGCACGAGCAGCTGTACAATGCCGCGTTTGCGCGCAGCAACAACACGAACAATGACAACAACAACAGCCGCAACAGCGGCAGCGGCGCTACAGCTGCGGCTGCTGCTGCAACACCAGCAACAGACGACGACGACGGCGAGGGTGGTGTGCTGCTGGCGCGCATGCAGCTGCTGCATGGGTGGACGGCGCTGCACGAGATGCCGCGTGATGACAATAGCTTTCGCATCATGCCACAGCCACTGGTGCTGCTGCTGCGACCACAGCGTGCGCACAAACATGCACCGCCGCAGCAGCAACGCGAGAAGAAGGACGATGATGTAGATGACGACGGCGTGTGCTCCTTGTCGTGTGTTGCGGCAGCCGCCACGGCGAGCGCGATGGACCACAGCGAAGCGCTGGCGCACATGATGCACGCCATACTGCAGTCACGGCACCGTCGCATAGAGCGCACACACGACAACGCCACCTCGTCGTCGCCGGCGTGCGCGTGTGCGGCGCACTGGCTGCGTGCGGTGAGCGTGAGCGGCAGCATGATACCCGCGCCTGACCCCGCCATGTTGCTGAACGCACTCGCATTGTGGGGTGTAACCTTCACCATCTTGGCCGGTCTCTTCTACCGCAATGTGCACCGCCTGACGTGTGCGTGGCGTGACCGACACGCCGACGTGGCGCTGTGGCTCGCGGCGGACGAACGCGTGCTGCCCGGCAAGGCGAGGCTTGCGTAACGACGCGGGACGAGTGAGACTGTGTGTGTGTGTGTGTGTGTGTGTGTGTGTGTGTGTGTAATGTATGTTGACAAGGACATGTTTGCGAGCTACTGTATTTATGTGTGTGTGTGTGCTCTTGTCGTCTGTACTGCGTATGTCTCCACCGTGCTGTTTGCTTGTGTGTGTGTATGTTTGTATGCGTGTGTAGATTGCGGAACACGAAGTTTTTCTGAAAACACATCAGCACCGCACGCAGCATCGCCGTCTTGTACGACACTACTCACATAACACACACCCACACACTCACACACGCGTAGACGACACTTGACACTTGACATAAGTGCGTTGTCGCGTTCACACACAAACACACACACACACTCGGTGACATTGTTTGTGTCTGTGTTTGTGTGTATATTCTTTTCGTGTCAGTGGACCCCGCAGTTGGCGTACTCGCTGCCACGGTACATCCTTGTACACACACCCACTCACCGCGCTGCGACGTGTGCTTGCCGGCCTTGTGCGCATACGTGTTTGTGTTTTGTGTTTGTTGGCACGAGCACTGCTCTTCGCAGTGTCGACGCATTGTCACGTACGCGCGCGCCCTCTTTGTTTGCTCCTCAGCGACTTGTACACGAGCGGCGGCGCGTCTACTCTTGCCTACCTACACACATACACGGCAACACAACAACACGGCAACAAAGCCAGCAGCAGACAAACAAACAGACAACAAGGCAGCCGTCCTAGGTACTCTCACACACGACGACGACTATTGTAAGGCGAGAAGAAGTCATAACACACCAACCAAAAAAAGCATAGGCTAGGGAGGGGTTAGTGAGACAAAAAGACCGCACACACACGCGCACACACAAGCGAGTACGCGAGCGAGAAGTGTGAGCGAGTGTAGCGTGTTAGACAACACACACACACACACACACTGAGAGAGGAAAAGAAGGACAAGGTGAGCGTACACGCAGTACAACAGAAGTAGTGTGGAAGTTTAGTAGCAGACGTCGTGTCGTCGTCGTCGTCGCACACGACACGTGTTCTCGTGCACTAGCACCACAACATGCACTACATGCTCGAGCAGCAGTACCCGCTTGCGGACTGCACCCATGTCGTCAGCAACGTCGACAACATCTACAACAACAATGGCTGTAGTGGCGGTGTGTACGAGGCGGCAGGCAAGGGCAGCGGTGGCGGCGTGAAGGCTGCGACACGCGCGTTGTTGCTGCAGCAGTACGCCGCCGCCGCCTTGCTGTACAGTCACGGCGATGCGCAACAGCAGCAGCAACGCGTGACGACAGCAAGCGACAAGCCGCTGTACGTGTATGACAACAACAGCAACGATAACGACGACGACGATGATGACGATGACACGAACGCGGACGTGACGGTTGGCCGCCAGCGGCGCGGACGCGCGTCATCGATGACGGCGGCGGCGGCGGCGGCGCAGTTGACGGGTGCACACGTCATGTACAACACGAGCATGTGCGCGCACACGAACAAGAGCAGCCGCGACGAGGCAACGGCGTGGCGGCAGCAGCAGCCACCGCAGCCACATCAGCTGTACGACAGCATGCTGGGCAGCCCGTCGTGTGCGCGTGTGCGTCCACTCAGTGGTCGCCACGACCCGTATCGTGCGTGCATGTCCGACTACCACACGCTGTCGGCCGAGTCGAGCTTTGCCGCCTGCTACGCTGACACGATCACGCGCGCAGCGACACCGTCTGCTGCCTCCTCGTCATCGTCGTACGTCCTCACGGCCACCGCCACGACAAACAGCAGCAGCAGCAGCAGCTGTAGCGCCGCCGCCACCACGTTGACGACGACAACATGCACAACGACGGCTGCGACGACAACAACAGCAGCGTGTGCGTCCTCGCGATCGTTGGTAGACAGCGCGTGCACGTCGTGTGCGCAGACGCCCGTGTCGACGCGTGTGGTGACGACGGCGCCGTCGACGCGGCCGTCGCCGTCGCGGCACGCGGTCGTGCATGCGTATCAGCTGCCCGCCACGCCCACACGCGCCGTGACAGTCGCCGCCAACGCTGCCGCCACCGCCGCCAACACACCGCCGAGCAAGACGAGTCGTGGTGCCAACACACAGAACACGCCAACAACGACGACGACGACGACGACGAGTGCGTTTGCCACCGAGTCGCGCAGCGGCGGCGGCAGTGTCGGCCGCACATCACACAGCGCAGCGGTGTCGCCGCTGTCGCCGTCGTCGCGTGGCAAGCACGGCTCGTTTGCAGGCACACGCGGTGCGACAGCCGCCGGTGCTGCTGGTACCGCGTCGGTGTGTGTTGTGCGTACAGTGGTGCAGTGCAGCATCGACCGTAGCTCAGGTCGGCCTGTGCCGAAGCCGCTGTAGCGCATACGCGCATTGTGTGTGTTTCTCTCTCTCTGTGTCTGTGTGTGTGTGTGTGTAGTGCATCGCGTCGTGTGTGAGTGTATGCGCGTCGACAAGGTGTGTGTAAGGACAAGTGTGCGAGCGGTGAGCACACGACGAGGATGAGAGCAGGTAAGGCGGTCACGAGAGAAGATGTGTGCACACACAAACACGCAGACACAGATGTGCACCCACTACGCGTACCATATGTTCCTATCGCTATACTGTGCACCTTCGCCACATGATTTACCTCGGTGCATATGCACACACATACACACACACATGCAGCGTGCCATGACGTGCGTGCGTGCGTGCTGTTGCTGGTGTGTGTGCATGCAGCAGCACGTGTGTGCGCTACATCAGCGTCTGTGCACCGCCGTCGTTCTGTGTATGTGTGTGCATGTGTGTATATATGTGTGTGCTTGGTTGTCACCATCGTCACTCTCTCTGTGTGTCGCGCTGTGCCGTATGCTCGCTCTCTCTTCGTGCGTGTGTGTGCGTGCGCCGTGCACACTTTGTCTCGCACACACACGCACACGCACGCACACACGCACTTCGCTCCTTCTCGCTTGCTTCGCCGTTGTATGTGTCTGTGTGTGAGTTTTTGTTTTTGTTTTATTTTGTTGTGTCTGTGTGTGTGTCTGTGTCATGGCTTTGTTACCGGGCTAATCTGTTTGTGCGTGTTTGCTGACACGTAGTGTGTGGTGAGTGTTATTGTTGTTATTGTTATCTTCGTGTGCGTTCGTATTTGCTGTGTAAGTGTGTATATGTGCGCGCTGTATAGATGCAGGCTTGCGTCAAGCACACACACACACAGACACAAGCACACACATGGGCCAGCGTGCGTGTGCGCGCGCGCGCACATGCATGCAATAGCGGTAGATAGATGTGCATGTGTGTGCGTGTGTGTGTTGTGTGTGTTGTGTGTGTTGTGTGTGTGTTTGCGCAAGCTGCTCGCGCTATAGAAGCCGTTGCCATAGATGACAAAACTATTTGTCACACTGCACGGACGACGTACGCTAACGCACGTACCCCACACGCATGTACGCACATAGCGTTACGTATGCACATCGTACAAGAAAACAAACAAAGAAACAAGAAGAGGAAGACGAGGACACAAAAAAGCGCGTTGTAAGCGAGACAGCCACAACGAAGGACGTACGTATGACCTTGTCGTTGTCACATGATGTCAATGTAAAAAGCACGCACACAAACGTGTAATTGTGTTTATAAGTGAGGACAAGGTAAGCGAAGACGACGGGAAAAGAAGGAAGCTGCATGACGCACTGTTGTGTGTGTGTGCGTGCATGCGTAAGTGTGTGTGCATGTGTGTCGTTGTTGTTGTGGCTGTACACAAGTAAGTGTATATACATACACACATATACATGTATGTGTATACATTTTCTGTTTGTGTCTGTGTGTGCGTGTGACTGTTCGTTGGTCGTTTTGTCACTCTTGCGCAAATATACCTCGCCCTGCCCTCGACATGTGTTCGCATTCTCGCCCTCGGAGTATGTGTGTCGACGCGCATGCACAGTACGCACACGCACGCACACTTACTCTCTCTCTCTCTCTCTCTCTCTCTCTCTCTCGTATGCACTCCACCCACACGCACCTCCCTGCGCTCTCTCCCACACAAACTCACGCCCACGTACACACGCACACACACACACACACATCACTTCCCCTCTCATGCCTTATGCCCACTGTGCAAACAAACTTGCCGCCAGTCGAGCAAGGCGGGAGTGGGTTACATTGTGAGGCGGGTAGTGTGGCGTTGCACGTATACTTCTATACGAGCGCGCTGCACACGCACAGCCACACCGACACACACACACACGTGCGTACACGTGCACGCTCAAGCGTGCTTGTCACTGCCAACATACAAGGTGTAGGTCAAGCATACGGTGCTGTATACATATACACGTGCACGCATACACTAGCGAGTGTGTACGTGTACAAGCGAGTGTGTGTGTGTTTGTGTGTGTGTGTGTGCGCTTGCGTGATGATGCTACGCCGACAAGTGCATTGTGTAGGCAGCAAACACACACACATACACACAGACACACACACACGAACAAACAAACACACACACACAGGTAGCGGTGCATGTATACATATGTTTGTATATACACATATATACACATATATACATGCGCATGAGCGCGAGTATGCGTGCGTTTTACATCGTCCACGTTTTTGTTGTGCAGCCCACTTTTTTTCTCCAGCTATCTTTGCTGTCTTTGTTACGAGAGAGAAGAAGGAGAAGAGGGCCTGTCTGTCGTCACGCACACACACACACGCGCATTAGGCTGACACGTGTGTAGCTGTATATGTATATATATTTGCACAGACGCATACACGCGTGTGAACGTGTATACGCATAAATTCGATGTGCATGTGCGTGTGTGTTTGTGTGTGCATATGCTGTGGTGGTGGTGTAACGGAGTGTGTGACGTAGCTAAGAGGACGAGGCATGCGCGTGTGTATGTCTCTCACTATCTCTCTCTCTCTCTGTGTGTGTAGGTGTGTGCAAGCAACGGCTAGTAGCACGCTGTGTGTTTTGCGAACGTGTATGGACGTGCGTATGTATATGTGTCTGTGTGTGTATGTATGACAGCGCAGTAGACATTGCACACAGGGACATGCTCGCAGGCATGTAGTCTTGTGGACCGTATGCGCACACGCTAGCGCGACAATGACGATGATGACGATTGTGTGTGTGTGTGTGTGTGTGTGTGTGTGTGTGTGTGTGTGTGTGTATGTGTGGTAAGTGTGTATGGGCCCGCGTAGATAAGCTCATGTGTAAGCGCACACGACGCAGCTGCTGCTTGTGCACACGTGTACATGTTCTACTTGACCACACACACACGCACACACACACGCACACACGCACACAAATATGTACATACACAACTTTGCACACAGCAACACGACAGTGCACGTGCGCACACGATGCCTGCGCCACGTCCTGAGCTGGAGAACCCGCCCGAGGTGTACTACAATGCGAGCGAGGCAGCACGCTACACGGTCAGCTCGCGTGTACAGCACGTGCAGCGTGCAATGACGCTGCGCGCACTTGAGCTGCTGAATCTGCGCACGGACCCTCGGTCAGTGGGGCCGAAGGCGCTGCTGCTTGATATTGGCTGTGGCAGCGGCATCAGCGGCGAGGTGCTGCGTGAGCAGGGCTACGCGTGGGTGGGCGTCGACATCAGCCGTGACATGCTCACACTCGCCAAGGCAGCGGAGCTGCGCACCCAATGCAGCGACGTCGCCGTCCATGACACGACGGCGGGTGGCGAGGCAGCCTCGTCGTCGTCGTCGTCACTGCCGCTCGCGTCGGTTGTGCAGCACGGCTCAGCACCACAGCCAACGCGCGTCGACACACGTCAGGTCAAGTGGGGCCTCGTCACGTCCGACGACGACGAGGACGACACGAGCGACGGCAAGAGCGAGGACGACGACGTGAGCGACGGCGAGGCGGCGGCGGGCGGCGATGCGTTGGCGACGCGTGTCGAGGTGGTGCACAATGACATGGGCCACGGTCTGCCCTTTCGTCCCGGCTCCTTTGACGGATGCGTCTCAGTGTCTGCGCTGCAGTGGCTCTGTCACAGCACCAAGCGTGGCGAGGTGCCGCAGCGTCGCCTGATGGCGCTGTTCCAGTCGCTGTACAATGTCCTGCGCCGTGGTGCGAAGGCGGCCCTGCAGTTCTACCCGAGCGGGCCAGCGCAGGAGCAGATGATCACACACGCCGCGATGAGGTGCGGCTTCAGCGGCGGCCTCGTTGTTGACTACCCACACTCGAGCAAGGCGCGCAAGCATTACCTGGTGCTGCAGGCGGGGCAAGTGGCGGGTGGGTTTGTGTCGCCGCGCAGCGTATGCACGTCGTCACACACCGAGGACGA
>JAKVQF020000912.1:37500-77598 GCA_023091115.2 Trypanosomatidae sp. Fi-14 | reverse complement strand
ACACACACACATAATGCGTTTGCGTGCAACAAGAGCAACAACGTCCACGCTGCGTGCGACGCACAGCGTGTTTGTTGTGTGTACACACATACGCATGTATACATGAGTGCTTGTACGCACGTTCGTTGCTTTGCTTTGTTTACCTTGCGTAGTGCGTTGCGTAGTGCGTTGTTGTTGCTGTGGTGCTGCATCTTGTGGTCGACATGCACAGCGATGAGGGCGCTGCGCGTGTGCAGCGCGAAGCACGCGTGCCGGTCGCACACGTGATGACGAGCAGCGAGACGGATATGACGGCGCTGCAGACGGGTGTTGTTGCGACTGGTGCAGCACAGTCGTCGGCCAACACCACAGCCACCGCAGTCGCTGCAACAGCAGCAGCACTGCCGTCGTCGCCACCGTTGTCTGCCGCAGCGAATGCGCACGCTGGCGTGCCTGTGCTGAGTGCGACGGTGGTGCAGGAGGCCGTGCCTGCGATGCTGCCGAGTCCGCTGCAGCTGTTTGCGACCGCACTCGGCAGGCCTGAGCTGTATGAGAGCACTGCCATGCCTGAGCTTGTCGAGGAAGGCGACATACTGTACGACGTGTTGCGCGACCCGCTCGTGCACGCACGCAGCAGCAGCAGCAGCAGCAACAACCATAGCACAGAAACAATAAGTGCAGGTATGCCTCGGCAGCAGCCACTGCAATCGACGAGCGTGAGCGTCTGCAGCATGGGCATGTGCCCTGTACTGACGTTGCCACGTCGTGTCGGTGTGTACATGGCGCACGAGACATTCGAGGCCCTGCTGAGCTTCTACAATGCGGCTGTGTACACACTCTCGCAGCTTGCCGTGTATGTCGACTACACGTGCGCGCGTGGGCAGCGCTACACGCTGTTCAACACCACGATGGCCGAGCTGAAGAGCAAGGCGCAGTACGCACGCGTGGTGGCCATGCCACTGGTCGAGAGCGGTGTGTGTACACTGAACGTGCGCGTCACGTACACGGACCCGTCACAGACGCAGCGGCGCCTTGTGTGGGCCAGCAGCGTCAATGTCGAGCAGCCGCTGACGGAGGTGGCGCGTACACTGCGCTGCGTGCGGCTGCCACATCGCCTCACACGTGCGGTAGCGACGACAGCGGCTACACAACAACAACAGCAAGAATGCAGCGTTGCGGTGCAGTCGTCACGCGAGCAGAGCGTCAGCAGCAGCAGCAGCTGCTGCTGCTGTCGTGGCGGCGACGACGACGACAGCGACGCGGCGGTGCGTATGCGTGTGCGCGAGACGGTGTATGTGCTCAGCGTCAGCGTGTGCAACACCGCAAGTGTGCCGCTGGTGCTCGCAGACTTGTCGTTTGTGCCAGAGAAGGACGGTGGCGCCGTCGAGGCGGGCGGCAGTGGCGGCAGTGGGGTGGCGGTGACGGCAGCGGCAGCGGCGCGACGCGGTCGTGGCAGTCTGTTCGCCGTCACACCGCTGCGCGCCACCTCTGCGCACACGAGCGGTGGCAAAAGTGACGACAAGGGTGACGGTAGCCCGGCGGCATCAATGGTCGAGCCGGGCGACGTGCGCAGCATCAGCGTGGCGTTGCGCCTTGACACGGCAGCACTGCGCAGCATTGCGGCAACGGCTCCTGTGCAGACGTGCAACAGCAGCAGCAGTGGACGCGTGTCGTGTGCGGTGTTGCCTGTTGGCCTCGATGTGCTTGGGCACGTTGCGTGGCAGTGGCGGCGCGGCAACGGCGACGGCGGGCACGGCTATGGCGCGACGCTGCGCGTTGCCGAGCTGATGATGCCGCGTGTGATGGACGTGGTGGTGCTACGACTGCAGCCTCTTGCGCACAACAATGCACGCGGCGACAGTTGTCATGCGAACAGTAACGATGCACGGCTATGCCGCGTGCGTGTCGGGCAGCCCGTGCGTGTACACTGTGCGGCCGTGTACTATGGTGACAAGAGCAGCAGCAATAGTGTCGAGGTGATGCTGAAGGTGCGACCGGAGCAGCTGGCACCGTCGTGGCTGTACAGAGGCGGCGCCACACGCACGCTGGGCGTCGTGCAGCCACACAGTGTGCTGCGCTTTGCACTGACGCTGCTGCCATGGCGCACCGGCTGGCTACGCCTTGACACAGGCATCGAGCTCGTCGACGCGCGTGCACCACAGCGCGTCTTGTGGCCGTGTGCGGCGAGCACACGCACACTGCGATCGCTTGCGACCATGACAACGGCAACAGCAGCAGCAACGGCAGCGGACACGTCACACGCGCGTGCATCGACGGTCGTGTTGCAGTGCGAGCCGGCGGCGACGGCGGCGGACGACGGTGATGACGACCACGGTAGCGGCGTCTGCGAGCGGGACGCGTCGCTGCTTTGCCATGTGCTAGCGTTGTGAGTGACACACACACACACACACACACACGCATACACATGTACACGTATACTACCTGTTTGCTTCTTTGCATGTGTTGCAGTTGCACTGACTGCTCCTTCGACTTTTGCTCTGTGTGCTGTAGTTTAGTTTTGCTGCGCGTGCGCTTGCGTGACACGAGCGCACACCGCACATCATCTTACTCTTGCACACACACACACAGACTTGCGTACGCATATACACACATCTGTGCGTACAAGGCTGTGCGATTTTGTTGGTGCGCATTTGCTTGTGCGTGCGTGTTGCGACGTTGTGTTCACGTGTAGGACGCGAGATTACACGCGTACGCGCGCACGCCGACGCGCATACGCACACACGTGCATACCTTGTATGCATGTTTACACGTGTGTGTGTGTACGTGTGTGTGTGCGTGTGTGTGCCCGCTAGTTTGTTCGTGTGAGTGTGCGTGACTGCACATACGTATATGCGAGCGCATAGATACGTATATGCACATACTGTTTCGCTGAACGTGTGTTTGTGTCTACTGTGACGGCCCAACTTGTATCAGCACATTGTCAACTGCTTCTCCTTCACGTTGAGCCTGCGACATACACATACACAGTCTCACTCTCTCACTGTATCTCACCTCTACCTCTGGCCGTCTCCATCGCTCCCTCCTCTCTCGCACTTGCGCTACCACCCTCTCACAGCTTCCAATCCGTCTCTTTCCCTCTCTCTCTCACTCTCTCTCTCTCTCTGTGTCACTTTCAGCTGCCCTTTTTGTGTGGCTGTGTGACGACGACTGCACCACACATACACAGAGAGTGACTTACACATACACAGACACTGCAGCGTAGCGTAGTGCTGTGCGCACAGTCGCGTCTGACCTTGTTGTACACCTTGTGCACTACGTACACACACATATACACACACACACACATACTCCCTGTGTACCTTTGTGTGTGTGTGTGTGTTTGTGTACACAAGTATCTGCTGGCAGGCTGCCTATGCAGCGTCATGCACGTCGCACCACGAAGCGTGCATCACAAACAACACAAGCCTCGTCGTCACTGCTGTCATTGCGTACACCATGTGCGACACCACCTATGCGCGTGCTTGCTGCGAGCAGCACGAGCACGACAACAACAACAACAGCAACGGCCGCCGCATCCGTAGTGCGACGGCACACACCACTGTCGCCACCAGCGCTGACGACACCACCGACAACAGCCTTGTCCATGTCAATGCACGCCACTACACACGTGCCATGCACCACAGCGACAGACGCAACAAGGGCAACGACAATGACAATGATGGCGATGCCAACGACGCCGCCGAGCTTGTCGCTGGCTGCCGCCGTGCCCGCAGCAGGCACATCGCCGCAGCTGCTCGCAGGCAGTCAAACGACGCGCAGCGCACATCATGTGCTCGCAACAAGCAGTGGCTCGAGTGTCGGCGTTGCGGGCGGTGGTGCTGCGGGTGCTGCGACGGCGGGCAGTAGCAACAACAGCAGCAACAGCAGCCTCGCCATACCGCAACGCCTACAGCGTGTGTACCGGTCACTCTTTCAGGCCGTCGAGGATGCGCCGCCGGGCCTGCGGCGGTTTGTGAGTCAGCAGCGACAGCAGCAACAGCGCCGCATCGCGACGCGTGCTCGCACAACGAGGACAGCACCAGTACCAGCACCACCAGCAACAGACAGTGCTGCTGCAGCTGCTGTTGTTGCGGCGACAATGACAGCGGTGAGTGCACACGACGACAACAAGGCGACACTGACAGCAACGACGCTGAGCACACAGCACACAACACCAGCATCACCGTCTGTTGCTACTGCTGCTGCGGCTGTAGGAGCAGTGAGCGATACGACACGAGATGGCAAGACGACAACGGCAGAGGCGGCGATGACGGCAGCGCCAGCGTCGTCGTGTTTGCACAGTGACGTGACTGTACTCTCGTGCACACGTCCACAGCAGCAGCAACAGCAGCAACACGAGGCCGCGGTAGCGACGACGACGAGTGCGACGGCGCACGACGACGTGAGCACCACGATGACACTGACAAGTGACGTGGCAGCATCTGTAGCAGCAGCCGCAGCAGCAGTGACGGCGGCGGCGTCTGTGACAGATCAGCTGTTTGACGTCAACTGGGACGGTCGTGTGCACACGAGTATGGAGGCGTCACTCACGGCGTGTGTGACGGCAACGCAGTCGACAGTGCACTCGGCGTCGCTAACGGCACACGGCACGATGCGATCGCTTGGTGACAGCAACACGGCCAGCACCTACACCAACACGACGACGCGGCACAGCAGCGCGTGTGAGGTAGGCCAACACTATCATCATCACCAGCAACAGCAGCAGCAACAGCAATCGGCAATGCTGACGCGAGCGACGACAGTCACTACTACGACGGCTGCGACGGCGGCAGGTGCTGTCGACAAGGCGGCGCAGCAAGGCAGTGCTGCATGTGCAGATGCGACGGCCACTGCTGCTGTCGCTGCCGCTGCAGCACACGCCACCGTCGCCACCGCCGCACCGACGACATTCTCATCCTGGTTGGCGATCAAGTATGTCATGCCGCACCATGGTCGTCGTCATCACCGCCCACGACATCGTCATCACAAGAGCCGTGCGCCGCCACCTACTCGCAATGACGACACGAACAATGACAAGAGCAACAACGCAGGCTGTCACGTACTGCAAACGCACGGCAGCACGCGCGTCGCACTCGAGGCGGTGCCGGTCGAGTCGAACAGCGTCAGCACCGTCAGCATGGACGAGGACGTGTCACCGCTGCTGTTCAGTCTGCAGCCTATACTGAGCCCGCAACATGCTGTCACGACGACGGCAGAGGCAGCAACGGCAGAGGCAGCAAGTGCAGGCGCAGTGCACGCATACCCTCGACGAGAGCGTGAGGGTGTGTCTGCGAATGCGCTGCTGCGTACGAGCGAGTGGCTGCAAAGCGCACTGCCGACGAACACCACAACGACGACAGCTGATGCTGCTGTCACGGGTGCTGGTGAGACGCCGTCGTCGGTGCGCGTGTCGGCGGCTACGACGTTGACGGCGCGTACGGCCACACACACGACGGCAATGAGCGGCACCACACTCGGCAGCACCAGCGGCCTAGACGACAGTGACGAGCAGCAGCAGCAACAACAACAGCAACAACAGCAACAGCAACAGCGCACACGACAGCCACCACAGCGACGAAGACAGCAACAACAGCAACAACAGCAACAGCAGCAGTCGTGTGCGTCCAACACGGACAGCACCTCGATGGTTGTACACGGCACGCGTGCGAGTGATGTGACAAGCGGAGGCGACATTAGCAGCAACGCGGCTTACAATGGTAGCATGGCGAGTGTGCTGCCGCTCTTGTCACCAGCGGCACACGCAAACGCGCACACGTCGCCGCCGCCATCGTCCTCTGCAAAGGACGGCGACAACAGCGACGGCGGCGGCAGTGGTGATAAGAGCACGAGTCGAGCAGCAGCAGCAGCATCGTCATCGACGTTGCATGGTCAGCTCGCCGCCACACGGCTACGCGAGTGCACGTCGTGTGTGACATCGCTGCCTCTGACGGCCGTGACGTCGCCGGTGCTGGTCGCACGACGGGCAGTCACGGCAGCAACGACAGTGGCAGCAGCGGCAACTGCCGCAACACCCACCGCGGATGCAGCAGCAGTAGCCGCGACGACGGCGATGTGCAACAGCCGCAGCAGTCAGCGGCGGCGTGCGCTGATGGCGCGTCGACGGCGCAGCAGTATCACTTCACCGTACGAGGCGGCACACGGGTCGACGATAGCGGCGACGACGACAACAACGGCAACGACACTCTCGGCACCCACGCGCGGTGCGTTGCACGACGCACACGACACGCAGCGTGGTGCAGCTATTGTCAGTGGTGGCAGCAACAACAGCAGCAGCAGCAACAACAATAGCAACAACAGCGACGAGGAGCGGCGTGGTGACGACATTGGCGCGAATGAGCGAACAACGACGACGACGGCGACAAGACGTGCCATTGCGCAGGACGACAATGACGTCGACGACGATGGCGTCGACATTGACAACACGAGCAGACGAACAGTCGACGCGGTCGCGCTGCCTGCCCCACCTGCACTCCCTGTCTTGTTGCTGTCACAGCAGCAGCAGACGCAGCCGCAGCAGACAACGGCGACGATGACGGACGCGCTAACAGACACCAATGCCGACGGCAGCACAGCTGCCACAGCGATGAGCGCAGCAGCAGTAGCGGCGGCAGCTGCTGCTGGCGGAGGTGGTGGCGGCGGTGCAGGTAGTAGCAGCAGCAGCTTCATTTTTGGTGTAGCGGCCCTGTCACGACGACGCAGCAACGCCGCTGTCCAGCGTGTTGCACGGCCACCACCGCCGTCATCGCTGAGCGCTGCACTGCGCAGCAGCCGTCGTAGCAGCTACTATGAAGGCATGAGTGGTGGCGGCGGTGGTGGCGGTGTGCCACCGTCTGCTTCCTCGGCTGCAGCGGCGAGTGGTGGCGGTGTGGTGTTCCATAGCAAGAGCAGCGTGTGTAGCAGTCTGCGTGACAGCTGTGTACGCAGTGACAGCAGTAGCAGCAGCTACTTGCTCAACTACAGCACACGCGCAGACACAACCGTTGGCAACAGCGCCGCCGCAGTGGGCACGAGCACAGCTACTGCTGCGGCTGCGGCGGTGGCGGCCGCGCAGCTGTTGTTGCCACAGCCTCCACAGTCTACACACGGTCGTCTGTCACGCGCACACACGCGCACCGCCTCGATGACGCTGACGACGATGAGCAGTCGTAGCATTCTGAGTGAGGCGTCGTGTGACAGCAATGTTTAGCGTGCATGTGTACGCACACGCGTACACACATGTGTGCGTCAACGTACACAGAGAAGGACAATGAAACAGGCGCGCACACATTGCGCAATGACACACACACACACGCACATACAGAAGGAGAAGCAAACAGAGACAAACACACACATATATATATATATATATATATATATATATATATATATATATATATATATATATATATATATATATATATATATATATATATATATATATATATATATATATATATATATATATATATATATATATATATATATATATATATATATATATATATATATATATATATATATATATATATATATATATATATATATATATATATATATATATATATATATATATATATATATATATATATATATATATATATATATATATATATATATATATATATATATATATATATATATATATATATATATATATATATATATATATATATATATATATATATATATATATATATATATATATATATATATATATATATATATATATATATATATATATATATATATATATATATATATATATATATATATATATATATATATATATATATATATATATATATATATATATATATATATATATATATATATATATATATATATATATATATATATATATATATATATATATATATATATATATATATATATATATATATATATATATATATATATATATATATATATATATATATATATATATATATATATATATATATATATATATATATATATATATATATATATATACAGCAACAGAAAACACATTTACATATATAACATATATACACACATTACTAATAGATTTGGCATTCGCGCGGCAGCTGCGCTGTATCTCATCTTGTTGTTGCTGTCGTCGCTCGTGGTGGTGGTGGTGGTGGTGGTGTTTGTTGTTGGTGGCGGCGATGTTGTACGATGAAGTGCGTGTGTGTTTGCGCGTGTGTGTGTGCGCGTGCGTGTGCGTGTATGTATGTGTGTATATGTATATATATGTATGTGTGCCGTGTGTGTGTGTGTGTGCCGTGATATATATATGTACATGTATGTTGCATATCTCCGTGTATGCACTGCCGCTATACATGCGTGCATATGTGTCGATGTATTCTTCTCGTTGTACAGCTGACACCATCTTTTTTCCTGTTTTTTTTGTGTGTGCTGACGCTTGTATGTCGCCTGTCACAGGACCACATGCCGTATTGTTGCTGTCGTTGTCGTCGTCGTACACACACGCACACACATATGCACACACATACACACACACATGTATACACACATGCATACACGCTCACACCACTACATGCTCACTCGCTCGTCCCCTGCCGCGTCGTTGTCGTTAACTACCTGCCCTATATGGTTAGCGTATACCGACAGTACGTTCTTGCACAATCGTGTATTGTATGTATGTGTACGCGTGTGTACGTGCGTGTTTGTTTGTGCGTGTGTGTAAGTGTGTGTCTTGTCCACCTCCGTCTCCGTCTCTCTCCTGCCTCCACCTGCCCGCTGCTCTGTCCCTCCGCACCATGTACAAGTGCTGGCATGTAGAAAACGTTGTCAATGTCGCTGCGTGCAACATGTGTAGTATGACTGCACGCTCAATGTATACGTAAGTGTGTGTCTCTCTCTCTCGCTCTCTCTCTGTGTGTGTGTGCATTCCTGTGCAAGCGTGTTCCTTATATGCCCTTACGTATGTGATCTTGCGTAACAGACATGTCATAAGCACGGACACAAACGACAAGGCACGTGCACATTGTGCATGCACGCGTGCAATGCGTGTGTGTGTGTGTGTGTGTGTGTGTGTGTGTAGCGCAGTTGACTTGTGCGTCATGCGTTGTGTGTTTCTTGCTTATGTTTTCCTCACACACACACATCTGTCGAAGCGTATGTAGCATGGAGAGCGCAAAGGCAGCAGCAGCAGCAAGAACAGCATGTGCAATGACGCTGACGCGTGTGCGTGCAATGTGCCACCAGCGCTCATCGAGCACATGAGCTGCTACACGCGACCACATGCACACGCCGCCACCGACGGCGACGACGACGATGATGACGCCTGCACACTGCTGCTCTCACTCGCGACCACGGCCTCCTGCAACAACGGCGGCAGCGGCAGCAGCTCAGCTGCAACAGACAATGACGACGACGATGAGCAAGCCGTGCAGCAGCCATCACTTGCAATGCATGACATGACTACTGCTGCTGCTGCTGCTACGGTGACGGATGCACACATGATGTGGCTACGTGCCGTCTTGTTGCCGCTGCCGCCGTCGCCGTCGCCTTTGTCATTGTCGACGCACTGCACACAACAACAAGAAGAGACAGATGGTGATGCAGGCGATGCGGCAGCAGTATACACAGCATACACGACAGCAGCAGCAACAACAGCAAGAGCAACGCCATGTGCGCGCATGCGCTGGCTGCAGTCGCCGTGCGCGTTGTTTGCTGCCGGCTGCCACGGCACAGCATACGAGCACACAGCCAGAGCTGGCGATGCGCTGTGGTTGCTGCTGCTGTACTACCGCGATGACGCCTTGTGCTGCATGGCGTACAGCGCTGGCTTGCTTGCACACGTGTCACAACTGCGTCGCATCAACCCGGCGCAGCTGCGGACGACGTCGACCGCCACGTCGTCGTCATCGTGCTTGTGCGGTTGTGTGCGTGACGGTCGTGTGGTCGACGCGCACTTGTACAATGCGCACCGTGTCTACTACACACATCACAAGCCCGTCGTCAACAACAGCAGCAACAGCAGCAACAGCAGCAACAAACGTGACCGCTGCTGCGACGCTGCAACACACACAACAACAACGACAACGATGCTGCTACTGCACTTGCCTATACTTGCGCTACAGCTGCTGGCGAGTTTTGTACACGTCATCTGTGCACGCCGACAACAGCAACAACAGCAACAGCAGCAGCAGCAACGAGGCCGATCGTCCGCGGCAAGGCGCAATGACAGCAGCAGCAGCCGTCGTGCACGCGTCTATGCCGCTTACGCCGCTTTTCTCACACCGCGCGAGCGCGTGACGGCGCTTGTGGCGTGTGTGCTGCTCACGTGGAAGGTGCTCGACGTCACGGCCAATGTGCAGCTTGTCTGTCGCAGCACGACTGCCGCGCAACAGCCGTACAGGCAACAACAACAACAGCAACAACAGCAGCAACAGCCTCAGCAGCAACAACAGCCTCAGCAATGCAATGTGCTCAACGACTTCTTTGCTCACTGCCACGCCGATGCGGCCGAGGTGCGTGCGATGGAGGTGTACATACTCGGTCGTGTGCACGGCTGCCTGACGCGTGTGCCGGTGTGGTGGGCCGTCGCTGTCGATGTGACGCTGTGTTACTACGACAAGGACAACAGCAACGACGCGCCGCAGCAGCAGGAGGAGGCGGAAGCGCAGCAGGAGGCACACGAGAAGGTGTGTACGGCACTCACGCGACTGCTCTACGCGGCACTGCAGCTGATGACACTGCCGGTGCAACTCGCCCACGCATGCCTCGACGACACGGCGGACAGCTGCCAAGACGCACACGCTGCGCACGCGGCTCAGCCGCAGCAGCGCTTGTTGTCGCTGTACGCACACATGCAGCAGCACCCGCTGCTCGGCATGGCGCTGGCGGTGTATGCGGCAGAGGTGCCCATGAGCTGGGCCGCTGCCCTCGCACAGCGCTGTACAGCAGTGCTGCTCTATCTGTCACGGCCGCAACGATGCCACGACGATGACGAGGCCGCGCGTACGTCACGGCAGCGAGGCATACACGCGACGACTGACGTTGCCGCCGCCGCAGCATTCGTGTTGCAGTGTGTGTATGCGCAGGTGTGTGCTTGGCTTGGCTAGGGCTGTGCGCCCACATCGCACACGCACGAAAACAAAACAAGGAGACAGAAGTGGCGTGTACAATGCGCGCGCGGTGTGCGTACGTGACTGCTATCGTGTTGTTGCTGCTCTGTACACATACACAAGCCAAAAGACGAGCAAACATGTGTGTGTATGTATGTATGCGTATGTGCTGTGCATTGTGTGTGTGTTGTTTTTTTGTGGCTTACGACATCACATATATGCGCACTTCTTTGCGCAGTGTAGTCGCACACGCGTAGAGGCGATGCTGCAACGAGGACAGCGCGGCAACGACGACGACGACGACGCTGCTGCTGCTGCAACGACGACAATGACAGCCGCAGACGACGATGAGCAACAGATGCGGCGCTTTGCCGCGGCGTGTGCGCGTGACGTGCCGCTGCTGCTCACACGCTACGACGAGCCGCAGGTGTTGCAGCGTCGTCCAGTGCGCTACTCGGCCTTTCTGCGCCACCTGCACGCACACCAGCTCGCACGTCGCGAGGACACGAATGACAAGGGCGACGACACCACCCTGCGCGGACGCGCGGCGGTGGAGTGTGTGTGCGACCGTCTGCCAGATGTGCTGCAGACGGCATTGCCCGTCGCCGTGGGCGAGGAGCACGTCGACGACGTCGATGCCGACGAGGACGACGAGGACGATGCGCAACTACTACTGCAGCAAGAGCAGCAGCAGCGGCAGCAACAACGTGACGGCAGCAACAACAACAATGACGATGACGACGACGACGATGCCGAGGCGGCGCTGCGCATGCTGTCTAGTACGACACAAGGTGAGGCGTACATGCACGTCATGCATTACCTGCTACGTGACAGCAGTGACACGAGCGGCGCAGGCGACGACGCGGCACACGCGACGCGCCCACCGCCGCCGCGTCGCGCCGCGCAGCCACGGCACACACACGCGACGAGCGGGGCGTGTGCGACGCGCGATGACATTTGTGCGCTGTTTGCGAGCGTGCGTGAGGTGCCGTCGTGCAGCGGTGAGTATGTGCTGCTGCTGTACGACGCCCTGCAGTCACGCGAGGCTGCGGGCGAGCGCGTGCCCGAGTGCGTCTATGCGCTGACGCACAGCGCACACGTGACGCAGACAACGCAGACGACGAGCGCGAGTGCGGTGGCGGACGAGATGCGGCGGCACGCGACGGAGGCACGCGCGGTGCGTGCCATGGTCACACGCGCCATGCACGCCGCCACACGCGTCGCTGACACGACGAGCAACACGTGCAGCGTCACGACGACGGTCACGAACAGCAGCAACAACATGACCACGACAGTGACACGTCGGCAGTTGCATGGCTACACACACGACCCGCTCGTGCACCGCGGCGCAGACACGCTGCTCGACGCGCTCGTGCCACCGCGACTGCTCGAGTACGTTGACGTGTCACCGCTGCGCGTCGCGGACGAGTTTGCGCGTCGTGAGCGCTGTCGCCGTGTGGTGGCGCGGCTGTATCGCGAGTATGTGCGTCAGCAACGCAGCGGCAGCAACAAGGGCAACAACAACAACAACAACAACAACAACAACAGCGCGCACGTGCTGCGTGAGCTGCGTGAGGCGTGTGTGCAGCTGCAGTGTGGTTCTGACCCGATTGTCGGGCAGGTGTGGGTGCTGCTGGCGCAGGCGAGCAGGCAGTGGCCGTCACGCGCGGAGATGACGGCGCTCGAGGCGGACGTGGACGCGCACTTGTGTCGCGCACACGCACGTGGTGCAGGGCGGCCGCTGCGCAGCGCCGACTTTGCCATGGCACGTGTACAAGGAGGAGCAGCAGCAGTAGGGGGCACTGGCATGGCCGCCGCCAGGCACACGGCAGCAGCAGGCGGCAACAGCAGCAGCGGTGGCGGCAGTACGGGGGTGTGTGCGCCGACGACGATTGTGTCACACCCTGCCGCCACGACGCGGCGACACGCAACGGCAACGCTGAGTGATGCGGCGGTGAGGAGCAACGAGCGCAACGTCGTAGCGACAACAACGATGGCAGCAGCAACAGCAGGACGAGCGCGTGGCAAGCAGCTGCGTAGCGGCGATGCACACACGACAGCGGCGACGTCAGCAGCAGCAGCAGTGTGGTCGTCAAGCAATGCTGCACCCACTGCAACGGCTACAGCTGCTGCTGCTGCCGCTGCTGGCGCCATGGACGGCACCGTCAGTGTCATGTCGTCGCTGCCACTGTGCGAGCTGAGTGCGGAGCGGCGGGCGGTGTACTTTGACCTGCTCGCGCCCGAGCTGCTGCGTCACGTTACGCTCGACTTGCCTGAGCGAGGCGTGCTGCTGGCGCGTGTGCTGCGCGAGGCGGCGTACGCGATGCACGTCCACGAGTGCCTCGCCCGCGAAAGCGCACACGCGACGGCGGAGCAGCTTGTCGGCGGCACCGACGAGCGCGCCACCGCCGCGCAGCGTGTGGCGGCGCTGTCGGCCGAGGTGGCTGCCCTGCAGCAGCGCCGTGACGCCGCTGCCGAGCGCGTGCGTGCGTTGCGTGAGTGGAGTGTGCAGTGCCGCAGCGCCGCCGAGCAGACGGCGTCGCGCGAGCGCCGCTTTCGCGAGGAGCTGCTGCAGCGCCTGCGTCACACGGCCGAGGAGATTGCCGCGCGGCAGGAGCGCGAGCGGCACGCGGCTGCGGTGGCCGATGGCGAGTAGCTGTGTGTGTGTGACTGTGTGCGTGCGAGACTGTGTGTGTATGTACATAGGTGATGGTGACAGTCGCACATGACATGCAACATGTGTGTGTGTGTGCAATGTATAGTGAAGGGAATGCATGTAGTGAGCGTGTTGTGCATGCGCGTGTGCGTGTATGTGTGTAGTCAGGACATGCATGTCACACACACTTGCCTTGTCTGCCTATACACACTCACACACACGCGCGCACCATGTAGTCATTACATACTACACACACTTTCGCTCTCTCACTCCTTCTGCAGTTGCGCAACAAAACAACCAAGGCACATACAAGCAAACACACGCACACACGCGCAGTCACTCATGGCGTTGACGACGCGCATCATCAAGGAGACGGAGAAGCTGCAGCGCGAGTGCCCGCCCGGCATCTCGGCCACCCCCACACGCGACAATCCGCGCTACTTCCAGGTCGTCATCCAGGGTCCACCGCAGAGCTGCTACGAGGGTGGCGTCTTCCGTCTCGAGCTGTTTCTGCCCGAGGAGTACCCCATGGTGCCGCCCAAGGTGCGCTTCCTGACGCGCATCTACCACCCCAACGTCGACCGGCTCGGCCGCATCTGTCTTGACATCATCAAGGACAAGTGGTCGCCCGCGCTGCTGATCAACAAGGTGCTGCTGTCGATACAGATACTCATGTCGAGCCCCAACCCGGACGACCCACTCGCCAATGACGTGGCCGATCACTGGAAGCGTGACGAGGCAGGCGCGCTCGAGCAGGCGCGACAGTGGACGCGCATGTACGCACATCAGTAGCGGCAACGAGCAGAGCGTGTCTGCACATGTGTGCGAGCGGGCGTGTAACGACAATGACAAGTATGTGTAGGTATCATGTGTGCGTGCGTGTGCGTGTGCGTGTGTGTATACGTAACAATGCATGTATAGTGCATACGTGTATGTGTGGCGGAAGGGCGGTGTGCGTGCGCACACCAGCTTGCATCGTGCAAGAAGTGTGTATGCGTGTGTGTATGCGTGTGTGTATGTGTGCGTGTGTGTGTACGCCAATACGCAGCAAACAATCTCACGCAAAGTGCGCGTACATGTGCGTATGCGTCGTCTGTACGTGCGTGTGTATATGACGTAGCACATGTGTGTGCGTATGTGTGTGAGTGTGTATGTATGTGTGTGCTTGTGTGTGTGTGTGCTTGTCTGCGTTCCTGTACGTTTGCTCTCCTTCGTCTCGTGTGCTCATGTGTACACGTCGCAGACGCACTCGCGCAACAAGCACATAAAAAAACAACAACAGCCATACACACTTGCTTGACGAAACACACACACGTACAGACATACATACATACGCACACGTCATGGCACGCAACCGCCCCGCCCCACGCGTCGCCAGCTCGTCTGCCGCGCATAGCGCGCCCGCGCATGCCACGACAGCGTCGCGCCCGCCTGCGCCGGCGAATGCAATGACGCCGCACGGCAGCACACCACACAACACGTCGTCCTCGGCAACGCCGTCACACGCCAACACAACAGCAACACCGCCGCCAACGCAGGTGACGAACATTTACGTGCAGCGAGCGCCCACGGCGGCGTCACCGATGATGGGCGGTGGCGGCGGTGGCTCGGGCATACTGGGCACGATGGCGGCGGTGGCTGGTGGCAGTGTCATTGGTCACGGCATCAGCAACTACCTGTATGGTCACGGCAATCAGGCGCCCACGCAGCCGGCCGAGGCACAGCAGCTCGCGCAGGCGGCGGCGCAGGAGAACCACGCCTGCACGGCGCAGCTCGTGGGCTACTCCAAGTGCCTCGAGGCCAACCCCGAGTCGAGCGACAAGTGCAAGTGGGCGTGGGACTACTTTACGCAGTGCCAACAGCAACACCCCACGCCATCTGCGTAGCTGTGTGTCTCTCTGTGTGTGTGTGTGTATGTATGTGTGTGACGCTGTCGTTTTGCCTTGCTTACGTACTTTACATACTGTGACAAAGCGGTGCACGCACATGTGTGTGTGTGTGTGTGACAGACCTACCCTCCCCACCGACACATATTTCACATATATATATACGTCGATAGATGCATGCATGTGGGCTCATGTATGTATGCATGTATGTGAGTGCACATAGCGTAACGATTACACTTATATATACATATACATGTCTTGGCCTGTAGTAGTAGGAGCGGATAAGTACGTGCTCGTGTACATGTGATGACTGTACACACGCTGCATGCGTGTGTGAGTATGCATGTGTCGACTTGTGTTTTTTACGTCGCTGCCTGTGTAGTCCTGTGCTACACAACATAAATACGTATATACATACACAGCTCGACGATACGGTGTACACATACAAGAATTCGTGTTGACTGTACATTGCGTGTTGCTGCCCTTGTGTGTGTGAGAGAAGGCCATACTGCGTGTAGCGTGCACGACGCCTGCCTCGATGTATGGCATGACGCAGCCAGTGGCAGGTGCACACGAGACGCAGCAGACGCGTTGTAGCGACGAGGATGTGACCGCAGTCGTAGCCGCGTCGTCGCAGCGTAGTTGGCTCGGCGCATGGTCGTGGCGAGCACGGCGTGCAGCACGACAAGCAGCCGCGCCAAACGAGTCGGCAACGACGACGGCAGTCGCAGCGACGTCGTCACTGTCGCCGAGCACGACAGCACGCACACTATGTGCACCGTTCATGACACTGTACAGGCAGTGCCTCGAGGTCAACCCTGACGCGAAGACCAACTGCACCTACGCCCTCGACGACTACCTCAAGTGTCAACAGCTGCACAACACCGACGATGACAATGGTGACGACAAGAGCTGCTAGTACACACATGCACATGGCAACAAACAATACACACACACACACACACACATACACATATGCAACCAAACAAACAGATAACGAACGAGTACAAGTATACAAAAAACATAAGCACAAAGACGACACCTTGCACGCGCGCACACATGACAAAACGCTTTACAAGAACAAACACACACACATACATACTGACATACACAAACACATATACGCAAGTGCGTGTGCACACATCCAGCACCCCCTCCCTTCTTTGCTTCTTGTGCATACGTATGTACATTTGTACCCCCTGTGCGTGTGTGTGTGCGTATATATATATATATATATATATATACATATATATGCATTGGTTTGTCGCTCTCCTCACCAACTAGTCACAGTGTTTACTAGCATATGTGTTAGCATATGTATGTGTGTGTGTGTGTGTACACATTGCGTGTACATGTAGTATAGATGTGACACGATGCACTGTGTGTGCGCGTAGTCGCCTTGCGCGCAGTGTACACACACCGTGTACGCGCTATGTACGCGTGTACGTTGCTATATGCACAAATAACGTCGTGCATGACTTGTCGGCACGAGCGGTGCCACTATGGTTACTTGTAGCACAGTATGAGAATGCGCACACGCACACACACACACATCGTGTGTATGTGTGTCATTGTGCGTACATGTGCACGTTTGCCTTGTGTGTACTGCTTGTAGTTGTCTGCTGTAAAGCATTGTCACACACGTAGCACGTCTGCTGTAACATACAAGTTCCAAAAAAGAAAGCAAAAGTAAGCAACAAGCGCATACGCACACACACACACATACACACACAATGCCTCGTGCACGTCGCGCCCCGTCACGACGCGGCTCGTCGCCGATGCGCACAGCGACACCGCCGCGGCGCCCCGAGGTGACGAACATCTACGTGCAGCGAGCGCCACCGATGATGGGTGGTGGTCGCGGTGGCTCGGGCATACTGGGCACGATGGCGGCGGTGGCTGGTGGCAGTGTCATTGGTCACGGCATCAGCAACTACCTGTATGGTCACGGCAATCAGGCGCCCACGCAGCCGGCCGAGGCACAGCAGCTCGCGCAGGCGGCGGCGCAGGAGAACCACGCCTGCACGGCGCAGCTCGTGGGCTACTCCAAGTGCCTCGAGGCCAACCCCGAGTCGAGCGACAAGTGCAAGTGGGCGTGGGACTACTTTACGCAGTGCCAACGTGCCACAGACGAGGAGGCGACGCGCTGAGTGGTGGTGGTGTGGCGGTGCTGGTGGCAAAGAGAGCGACGAGCATGCATGCATGCGCTGGCCATGCTTGTGTGTGTGAATCTGTGTATATGTGTGTGTGTAGGAGTGTGTGACGAACAGAGCATGTGTTGCACGTGACAGTCACTGCCTACTCTACCACTGTCTATATATGTATGGCATGTGCTGAAGTAATAAAGGTGAAAAGTGTATGTGTATGTGTGTGTGTGTGTAGTTGTTTATTGTACACTTATATTTGTTTGCGCCGTCGTTTGCAAGTGTTGCTGTCTGCGTGTGTGTCTTTGTGTGTGTGCGTATGTACATGTCAAACATATGCCTGTGTATGTGTACATTGGCGTTTGTTCACTACAAGCTGTATATGTAGCACGTAGTGACGTGCACACACATACACACATACACACACACATACAAACACACACGCGCTGTGTACGTGTAGTTGCGTCAGCATGTGGTGGACAGTGACGCAGGCGCTACGTTACTGCAGTTGCAGCAGTAGCAACACTATCCATAGCGAGCATGTCGTCGTGCTCGACACGGACAAAGACACGGCGGTGACGCTGCTGTCGACAACAACAACAACAACGGCCGCAGCCGCTGCAGCGTCGCCATCATCGTCGTTGTTGCAGCCATGGCAGAGCTACCGCTTGTATTGCGTCTACCTTGCCGTCACCACGGCACTGTTGCTTGTCATTGTCTTTTTGTGGGTCGTGCAGCGTGTGGAGCGGGCGCGGCAGCGGCGTGCGCTGCTGCGTCACATGATGACGGCAGCCACACGCACATCGCGTTCGCGCACCACAGCAACAATGGCCATGACGGCAGCGTCTACATCGACATGGCTCGCACTGTATGGCGTGACGTTTGTGCGACCAGCAACATCATCGTTGTCGTGCAGTTCGACCATGTATGGGGGCAGTGTGCGTGATCGCTGCATCATCTGCTTCGCCGCGACGGCGCTGCGCCCACTTGCGCTGCTGCCGTGTGGTCACTGTCAGATGTGTGCGCGTTGCGTCGCCGCACTGTGGCGTCACGGTGGGACGCAGCAGTGCTTGCGCTGCCCGTTGTGCCGACAACGCGTCGACTGCGTCTGCCCGGCTATCCTCATGGACGCCTCGTCACGCAACAACAACAACGACAACGACAGCAATAGCGGCGGCAGCAGCAGGAGCAACGACGACGGCAGTGCGGGGCGTGGTGTTGGCGCAGTCGAGTGCCGCGATGACGCCGCTGCCGCCGCCGCTGCGCACAACACAAAAGAGGACTGCAACGACAACAAGGACGACAGTAACGACGACGACGATGACGACGATGATGATGACGACAAGAACACAATGAGCGTTGCCGACGAGGTGTTGTTTGTGCGCGAGTACAACAAGCGCTTCCGTCGTCGTCGCCGCATGCGATGGCTCGGTGGTGGTGGTAGTGACGGCGTCGGTAGCGGTGATGGCAGTAACGTCGCGAGGACAGCTGTTACTAGTGCTGCAACGACAGCAGCAGCAGCAGCAGCAGCAGCAGCGCAAGTGCGTCGTACACGCGACGTGCGTACGCACACGGCGAGGACTGTGCGCGATCACAGCCACGCCACTGGCAGCGACCACGACGGCGATGTCGTGGACGCACACGACAGCGACGTTTGTTGGCACGAGCGCTGTGTGCGCGTACTGCGTTGCATTACGAATGCGCGCTACTTGCCAACCATTGTTGCCGTCCGCATCTCGCTGCTGCACCTGACGATGATTGCGTTTCTGCTCATGCCGCAAGACGTGCTGCCAACCATCTACATGCCCAGCAGTCGCAGTAACAGCGTCGCGAGTAGCAGTAGCAGCGCGGTGGCAAATACAGCAGACACGACGCACATGCCGCAAACAACAACAACGACGATGACGATGATGCCTGTCGTCACATTCTACAACAATAACAACTATACCAACGTCAGCAGCAGCAACAGCAGTAGCGATGTTGTTGTTGCTGCTACAGACGCAGCTACTGCGCCTACAGCAGTAATGACAGCGTGTGCAGCCGAGGTGCGCAGCAGCGCCAACGCGGTGAGTGCCGTGGCGGCCGCGACGACGATGCACGACACGGCCGTGTTGTGGCTGACGTGTGCGCGTCAGCGCGTGTTGCGTTTGCTTGGTGTGGCGGTCGAGGCGATCATGCAATGCACCGACGACGTGTTCCTCTTTGTCTTTTGCATTGTACTGCTCGGTCATGTGCTGCTGCGCTCCTTGTTTGACGATGCCGTGGTCGAGTGATGTCGGCTGCATTCATATGTATACACACTTGCATACATACACCAAGACACACACACACAAAACATACATAAATACGTACACACACAATGACAAACATATACACACACACGCGGACAAAAAAGACACAGTCGGCGTTGTTGACGACGAAGACGTGTCATGTTGCTCTGTCACACTCACCCTTTGCCATCAATCTATAGCAGGTTATAAGTACACTAGCAGTAGCGCGCGTACACACAGCGGTGTGTGCGTGTGTGCGCACAGCGCAGCGGTTATGCTCGTTTGTTGTTTCTCTTCGCAATGCAGTTTGTTTTCGTGTCGTCTCGTCTCACGTAAGAATGTGTGTGTATGTGTGTGTATGTGTATACACACAAACACGCGCACACACGAGTGCAAACACATGTATATACCAGCACAAGACAAGAAGCCAGCCCGACAGAAGGGCGGCGTTGTACAGACAAGCAACGGTTACAGATGAGCAAGAACACTCACGCACATCTACATTCACTTACATTCACGTTACGTGTATACAGCCAAGCACGCACGCACGCACAGTGCATACGCAAAGAAAACAAGTTGCACTGTGATTGTCATTGCAGGTGTTGTTGCTGTTGTTGCAGTTGTCATTGCAATTGCTATTGCATTCGCTCTTGTCAATGCGATGTGTGTGTGTGTGTGTGTGTATCTGTGCGTATGCTGTTGTTGTTGCCTTTGCTCTTGTTGTTGCTGCTGTGCAAGGTGTCATTGTTGTTGCCGGTGTACTGCGTCTACGCACACACACACACAGACACACTACACACTTTACACACACACATCATACATATAAATACATATATACATCGTCCTACTGCAGCGCCGTGTGCGCGTAACACGCAGCCATGACGATGAACTTTGGCAATGCCTCGCTCAGCGGAGCGATGGCAACCTTTGGCGGGCAGTGTACGCCAATGTGCAACTACACGAGTCCGCTGGCGAAGAAGTTTGTGTACCAGGAAGTGGGCAAGGTGTACTACCCACTGCGTCGTCATGTTTTTCGGCTGAAGGTGCGCACGGCGGCGGAGCTGCGCTTTCACGAGATTGTCAAGCGTTACATGCAGGCGAAGATGACGTACCAGTACGGCTGCTACGCGGCGACGATGACGAACACGGTCGAGCTCGACCACATGGGCAGCATCATACCCAAGGACGAGTACGAGGTGCGCCGCTTGACGAGCTACATGACGAGCAAGAAGATGAGCAACGACTACAAGAAGGCGATGCAGGACTTGTGGACGCGTGTGCTGTTTATCTGTGAGTCGCAGACGTACGTCGGCGTAGTCGAGAACGTCAGCGCACAAAACTCACGCCCAGGCACCGAGGAGGAGTTCATGGCCGCCGTGTGGTACACCGCGTTTGGCTCGACCTTCATCGCGTTCATCTTGACGCTCATGGTGTGGTGGTACCGCTACGGACAGACACCGCAGTACGCCGAGGTCAAGTAGAGCAACACGAAATGAGAAGAGACAATGGAGCATGAACGTGTACGTGCATGCAGACATGCTTGTTTGTAGGCTAGCGTAGCATAGTCATGTGTTGTTTGTGCATGTGCGTGCTTGTGCGTATGTGTGTATGTGTATGTGTGTGTGTCGATGTGCTGTTGTTGTGACGGCAGGAGCAGCAGCAACGGTAGTGATGGTAGCAGCAGTGATAGCAGTAGCGAGATAGCGGTAGGTCGATCACGGTAGCGTGTACGCACACATACACATATACACACACATACACACACGTATATGTATGCGCATGTATGTACGTGTATGCATGCATCGCTTGTTGCTGACTTGCTTGTCTGTGTAGGTGCTGACGTTGTGGCGCTAGTATGCACATACATGGACGCATGGGCAGAGCACGTCGTCGCCTTGCTGCAGCGCCTGCGCGGCTTGCCGCTGCCCACTGCGCAACGCATTGACGAGGCGGTCGCGTACATTGCCTGTCGTGACGCGCTGCTCGACGAGGCGATGCAGCAGCTATCACAACAACGACAACAGTCGTCGGCGTCACATGACACGGCGACGACGCAAGCAGCAACAGTAGCAGGCGTGTTTGCGTCACGTGACGTGGCAAGTGCGTGTGCGCCGTCCATCAACGTACACGCACTCGCCACAGACATCATGCATCGCACCTTTGACGCGCACACCACTCTGCTGCGTCGTGAACTGCACAAGACACAGCGCGAGCTGGCACGCTATCGTCGCGCTGCGCGTCACAACAGCAACAACGACAATGACAAGAATGACGATGATGGCGACAGTGGTGACGTTGTGCTGCCACCGCTGCTGTCGTCGTCACCGTTGCAACAGCAGCAGTCGCAGTCGCAGTCGATGTACACACATGTCGATGCGCTGCTCACACGCTACACATGTTGGTGGCACGACGCCGTAGAGGTGGCGAGTGCGTTGCACGACAGCAAGACGGACGCACTCGTCGACAGCGTCGCTGCTGCGTCTGCGGCAACAGCAGCAGCAGCGACGACAGCGTCGTCGACACAAACGACACAAGCAGACACATGCAACAACGACGGCAACAATGACAACATCAGCAGCAGCAGCAGTTGTCTTGCTGTAGCCGAGTTGTCGCTGTTGCCTCTTGCCACACCACAGCAACGCGCGCCACCGCGGCAGCAAAGGCGGTCGCGTGATGCTGTCACATCAGCACGCCACACAACGTGCACGCGCGGCGACAACAAGCTGCACAACAACAGCAGTAGCAGCAGCAGCAGCAGCAGCAGCACAGCGGTGACGAGCCGTTGCACACAGCACACGCGTGATGCACGGGAGTGTACAGCGGCTGCAAGCGCCACGTCACCGTCGCGTTTGTACGTCGTGCGCACCATGCCACTGCACACACGACCCGCAAGCGAGCGCGGTGATGTGCGAGGAGCAAACGCAAGCACAAGCGCAAGTGCAACAGCAGCGGCAGCAGCCACAACGACCACGATGACGAGCACAAGAGCAACAAGGACAACACCAGCAAGCACAGCGACTGCACGCGGTGACGCGTCATTGTCGCGAGCGGCGCGTGTGTCACTGCTGCAGCCGCTGTCGTCCGCGTCGTCGCGCGCGACGAAGACAATGACGACCGCAACGCACTCACGGATGTAACGTACACGTGTACATGCACACCACACGTCAGCTGTACAGTGTTGCGTCTGCGGCATGTGTCGTGTGCACAAGCGCGGCAGCAGCACTGCTGCTAGCATACATGCGTACGCATACTCTTGTCTTGACGTGTGCCACTGCATAGTCGTAGACACACACACACACACACACACACACACACACACACACACACTCGAGCGACGCGCACATGTCGCAGTCGACATCGCCACAGCTTGGCTGCTCTCTGCGTACACAAATCACGCCGCAAAGCGAAGCACACGATGTAGCTGTCCCTGGTCACAGCAACAACAGCAGCAACAACAATGCACGCACGACAGCAACAACCACGCCAGGCAGCAGCAACAGCAGCAACAAGAACGATGACGGCAGTGACAAGCACGATGTAGCGGTGCTGCTGTCGGCGTGTACGCACTACATGTGGCGAGTGCTGTACAGCCGTCAGGCGTCGCCACACACGCTACACGACACGAGCGCACTGCACCGTCTTGCACAACGCTACCATGGTGATGACGACGAGGACAAGCGCACCATGACGGCTACAACACACGACAAGAGCAACGCCGTCATCGCAGACGCAGTGACACCACACGTACGCATGCGATCACCGACGCCAGCACCACAACAAGTGCAGCAGCAGCAACAGCAGCAGCAGTCGTCATCAGCGTCTGTGTACAAGGCACCGCTGCCACAGCCTGCGTCGTCGTCGTCGACAACACCACCACCACCACAACAACAACAAACATGCACGTCAGTGCATCGCGACAATAGCGTCGGCGATGCTGACGATGGCGGTGACAATGCGTCACACGACACTGCAACAGCAGCTACGCAGCACAGCAGCACGCTCGTCGTCACAACGGCCACGTCGCAGCACACACACAACGACGACAACGACGATGACGACGACGTGCGCGCAGTCCATGTGCCAGGTGCTACTGTTGCTGCTGCATCTCCACCAACACAAGAGCAGCAGCAGCAACAGCAACAAGAGTCGCCGCATCGTGGTGTGTCGCAGTCGTCACGTGCTGACGTCGTGTCGTCAACACCGCGTCAGTCTGCGTGCGTCATCGACGTGCCGCTGTGGACGTCGCCGTCGCCGCCGCTGTCATGGCAGCGCAGCGAGCAGCAGCGACAAGAGCAACACGACAACAGCAACAGCAACAGCAGCAGTAGCAACAGCAAACGAGGACGATGTATGCGACTCGATGTTGTGTGTGGCATTGCGGCCGAGGCGGCAGCACATGACGTGCCGCAGAGCATTGTTGACGAGGACGATGATCACAACGGTGCACACGAAGAACAGCCACCGCAGCAGCAACAACAGCCACCGCAGCAACAGCAACGATGCGCGTCGCTGTCTTCGTCGCTGTCCTCCTCATCGTCCGCGGTGCGTGCTGTGACGCCGCACACCACAACGTTGACACCGCATGAGCAGACGCGCGTGGCTGACGCTGATGATGACGATGAGGCTGTGAAAACAAGAAGAGATGCAGCTGCAGCAGGGGCAGTCACCATGTCAATGTCACCGTTGCCACGATGGGCAGAGAGCATGACGCCATGCAACATGCAACAGCAACAACAACAACAACAACAGCAGCAGCAATGTGAGAGTGTGTCGCCTGTACCGCAACGCGAGCCGTCATGTACGCTGTCGCTGTCACCGCCACGTCACGCAGACAGAGAAGCAACAACGACAACGACGCCTGACACAGTGCAGCAGCGTGATGACACAATGTCTGCACGCAAGCGTCGCCGTCGCAGTCGCAGCAGTGGCAGCCGCAGAGGCAGCAGCAGCAGTCGTGGTGCTGATGATGATGATGGGCAAGCATGTGCGACAGACACAGTCACCGCAGCCAGCATTGTTGCACAACAACAACAACAACAAGAGCGGACGGCGGCACCGCCTGCCGTTGCTGCAGCGGCAATGCACAGCGCAAGCATGCACAATGTGTCGTTGCACAGCAATAGCAGCAGTGCGGTGACGGCGATGCGCAGCAGCAACAACGCGAGCAGCAAGAGCAGCAGTAGTAGGCGTCAGATTGCTGCCAAGCGCATGCTGCGCACGGGCGTGCGTGACCTGAGCAACGAGTTTCAGCTGCCGCGTGCGTTGTCGCTGCCGCCAAGCAGCGACGACAACGACAGAGCAGCAGCAGCAGCAGCGAGCGTGACGCGCACGAGAAGTGCACAGCGTGCTGTGATGCCGACGACGACAAGGACAGCGTCACAACGCACTGCGACCGTCACATACACAACAGCCGGCGCCACAAAAACCGCTACTGCAACAAGCGCTGCTGCTACAACAGCAGCTCGCCGTGTACATGCACATAGGCTGCGTGCGCACGCAGACGACAGCGCGGCCACGCTGCTGACGCATCGCGTTGCAACGACACGACGACGTCGCGGCGGTGGCGGCTGAGCACGCGCAGCAACGACAGCGAGAAGAAGATGGGTGACGATAGACACACACACACAGAGAGACAGTAGACTGCACAGAAGATGTTTATGTGTTTGTACACGTACGCAGAGTTGTGTTGCACTTATGTGTGTGTATATATGATACTCATACATCTTTTGCTTCGTTGCACACATACAGGCACACACACAGACACACATTTACTTAATACACATTATGCAGCCCACTCACGTCAAGCCACCGCCGCTCACACCCGAGCAGCAGGCAGCACGACAGGCACGACTGCAGGCAGAACACGAGGCGAATGTGCGCGGCATTGCTACGATGCGCTCACTGCCTCGCCTGCAGTCGACGATTGCGGGGGCCGGTGGCAAGACGAACGCACTCGCGCGCGCTGCCGAGGAGCGCGAGGAGGAGCGGCAGCGTCGTTTGCGCGAGGCGGCCGCGGCAGCTGCACACCGCGCGGCCGCCGCGCAAGCGCACGCAGACAAGGTGAACAAGCTCGAGCAGATGCAGGCAAAGAAGCGTGCGAAGCGTGACAAGGCAAAGAAGCGACGCCGCGTCGAGCGCGACGCTGACGCAACGGCATCGACGACGACAACGGCGGCTGCCGCAGCAGCAGCAACACACAGCGACGAGGACGAGGACGAGGATGAGGCAAAGGCGTCGAGTGAGGCAGACAAGAGCGCAGCCACGGCAACACATACCACTGCGCAAAAGGACGACATACAAACGTCATGACCACACACACACACACACACACACACAGTTAGCAGCTTACATGGCACCACTGCATGACTGCGGCTGTGTGCTACATGCATTGCTTCGCTTTTCTTGTCAGACTGTCTACCGGCACACATACATACACGCACACACACACACACGCACACGCACACACACACACACACACATACACATATACGCACATACATATACATGGCACCGACCTCAGCGACGCGTCGCAACGCGGCGTCATCGACGACGGCGGCAGCCGCGCGACGAGCGCGACCACGTCGTGTGCGCAAGCCCTATGACGTGTCCTATCGCCTCTTCCTCACCTCGCCCGAGGTGGTGCTCGCGACACTGGCAACGCTGGTGAGCTACGTACTCGCCATGACGATGACGAGCAACACACGCGTGACGGGCGCGAGAGGGTCACTGTCGACTGTCTCGCAGCCCGCACTGCGACACCTGCAGAGCCGCGAGGCGCAGCGGCAGGCCGACCCGCCCGCGCAGGTCAGCGTCGACCTCGTCCTCATCTGTGCCTGCGTGCTCAGCGTCAATGCGCTCGTTGGTGCGTGTGCGCGTGTGCTGCTGAAGGAGCGTCGACGCATCGAGACGGATGTGCAGGCGAAGGCCAAGGCAGAGGCCGAGGCGGCGGCAGCGGCAGCAGGTGCTGGCGCGGACGGCGGCAACGCGGCTGCCATCACGGCCAATGGCCAGGCGCACGTGCCCGAGGCGGGCGACGGCGGCGACAATGCAACGACCTCGTCATCAGCGGCGGCGCTTGCAAGCAGCAGCGGCAGCACCAGCGGCAGTGCCGGCACGGTGGCGACGACGACGGGCACGGCGGCTGCCAAGGGTGAGGTCGAGTATTACTTTGACGAGGATATGATCACCAACGTGCTCGTGGCGATTGGCCTCGTGTACAGTCTGCTTGCAGCGTTGTTTGTGCAGCTGCAGGAGGCGAATGAGGCGCGTGGCTACAGCGCCATTGCGGCGATGCTCGTGCTCGTCGGGGCGATTGTGTGCCCTCGTCTGGGTCACGGTCTGATGACGGTGCAGCACTACTGCGGCATTGTCAACAACATCACGCTGCTGTTGCTGCTCATCGTGCTTGCGCGGTGTGCGGTGGGCAACGCGGCACAACCACCGCGTCTGCTCGCCTTTCTCGTCGGCATGGCCTAGTCGAGCAACGAGGACGTCGGCGTTGTATGCGTATGTTTGTGTCTGTGTGTGTCTGTGTGTATGTGTGTGTGTGCGTGCGTACATGCTAAGACAAAAGTGAAGAGTATAGACGGCGAAAGCGGCACGACGACGTCAGCGACGAAGACGATGACAGACGCCTAACAGAACGACACAAGATCACACATATACATATATATATATATACATACATAACAACATGTGTGTGTGTAACGTGTAACGTGTACATGCCAACACACACACACACACACACATGCCTGCGTTTGTTTGTGCGTGCGTTGGTGCGACAGGCTGGTGTTGTTTGCACTTGTACAAGCTCACACATACACACACAAACAGTGACGTCATCATGCCTGGGCCAGGCCTGTTGCCGGATGGCTGGTTCCGTGAGGAGAGTGAGATGTGGCCTGGTCAAGGGCAGGGCCTGAAGGTGGACAAGGTGCTGTACGATGCGCCCACGTCGTGTCAGCACTTGACCGTGTTCGAGTCTGACCCGCGTGGTCCGTACGGCACCGTCATGACCCTCGACGGCGCCATTCAGTTCACCGACATGGACGAGTTTGTCTATCACGAGATGCTCGCGAACTTGTCTCTGACGTGTCATGCGGCACCGCAGCGTGTGCTCGTCATTGGTGGCGGTGATGGTGGTGTGGTGCGTGAGGTGCTGCGTCACGCTGGTAGCAGTGACAGCAACAGTCGCGACGGCGACAGCAGCAACAACAGCCCAGCGGCGACGTGGTGCGGTCCTGTGCAGCACATTGACCTCGTTGACATTGACGGTGACGTGGTGGAGCAGAGCAAGCGCTTCTTTCCGCACATTGCGTCCGGCCTGGACGACGCGCGTGTGCGCGTGACGATTGGCGACGGCGCCGCCTACGTCGCCGCCACCCCCGACGCCAGCTACGACGTCATTATCATTGACACGACAGACCCGGCGGGGCCGGCGTCGGAGCTGTTCGGCGTGGCCTTTTACCGTCACATACAGCGCATTCTGCGGCCGGGCGGTGTGGTGTGCAACCAAGGCGAGTCAATCTGGCTGCATCGCCCGCTCATTGAGCGCATGATGCGCTTCTTGCGCGACGACATTGGCTTTGCGAGCGTCAAGTATGCCCTCATGCACATTCCCACCTACCCGTGTGGCAGCATTGGCACCCTTGTGTGCGCCACGTCGCCCGAGACGGACGTGCGCACACCGCTGCGGCCGGTCGAGGCGATGCCCTTTGCCGGGCAGCTGCGCTACTACAACAGCGACGTGCACAGGGCTGCGTATGTGCTGCCCGCCTTTGCGGCCTACCTGAACAAGGAGTAAACAACAACACACAACACACACAACAATAACGTAAGCACACACACACACACACACACACACACACACGAGTGCATAAGCATGTCGCTGTCATGTGTGTGTGTAAGTGTGTGGCTGTAATAGTAATGAGCGTGCATATAAGCGCATGTGGTGCAGCGTTGCGCATGACTGCGCGTGGCAGCAGACAAACACAAACACTGCACTGTCACTTTCGTTGCATGCACACACACATACACACGTGTGTGTAGTACTGCATGCTTGAGTAGTTGAGGCATGACGAGTGTGGCAGCATCGCAGACGACGTCGCCGTCCTTCACGGTGCTACACCGCGTATGCGTGTACGAGGCGACGCTTGCACGCGACAAGGACAGCAGCGACGACCATGATGACGACCAGACGAGGGCAATGTACGCGACGGACACAAACGAGGCGGCCGCACGCGCAACGCTGCAGCCGCTGCTTGCCTTTCATGCACCCGACGGGGCGTGTGTGTTGGGCTCGTCGCCGCACAACGACGATGGCGGCGACGGCGCGTATGCACGTGAGCCACTGCACACGCTGCTGCAGTGTCACACCGGCAGCCTGCTGGCGCGGCAGCGGCGGTGTCGTCGCAGCTGTCCACGTCATGGCATCAGTAACGATGACGCAAGGCGCGTGACGACGGCGCAGCACACGGGTGTGCATCACGGCAGCAGCAGCAGCTGTTGTTGTCGAGGCAATGTGCGCAGTAGTAGCGGCAGCAGCGGTGCGAGTGGCAGTGTCAGTGCGTGGGCGTTGCTGCCTGTTGCCGAGGAGGGCGTGTACCTGCAGCTGCCATCGCCTGCGTTTGTGCATCACTGTCATCGCATGCGCAACAACAACAACAACAATGGCAGCGACATCCTCTCTGCCTATCGCGACGTCGTCTACTACAACAGTACACGCACACGACAACAACAGCAGCGGCAGCACGATGCCACGTCGTCGTCGTCGACGGGTGCAGTGCTGAACGACGAGGGCTACGTGTACGGCTATGCATTTGTGCTGTACGGTGACAATGCAAACGACGCGTGCGGTGCGGGTGCTGCGCGTGCACTCGTCTTGTGTCTGCTTGCCACATCGCCGTCGTTTCACTTTATGCGCGCGCTGACGCTGCGTGTGCTGCCTGTGCTCGCGCGCGTGTGTGCATCGCGCGATGGGGCAGCAGCAACAACAACAACAGCAGATGTTGCCGAAACGCTGCTTGCAGGGCTGGCGGCACTGCGTGCACTGACGCAGGTGCACAGTCCGCACAGTCACACGTGCCCCGGCCTGCCACTACCACCGCTGCTGCCACACACCCCGTCAACGGCCGCGTGGCAGCTGAGGCGCAGTGCCGACTTGTTGTACGCCCACAGCGACACACCGCTGTCGCTGCTCATCTCCAGCTTCTCGTACGCGGCGTTGCGTGTGCTGCAGACGTTGCTGCTGCAGGAGCGACGTGTCGTGCTCGTCGGGGCGAGCGCGCAGCACGCGTCTGCGTGTGTCGTCAGTGCCCCGGCGTTGCTGTCGCCGCTGTGCTGGTGCGCACCGCTCATCGCGCACTTGCCAACCTACGCGGCAGTAGCGAGTGGCATGCTCGACGCGCTGCTGCAGCTGCCCGTGTGCAGCATCGGTCGTCGCTACAGCAGCAGTAGCAGTAGTAACAACAACAACAGCAGCAGCAGCGCCGCCTCACCACCCGCCGAGACGCGCGGTTTCCTTGTTGGTGTGACGGCCGACGCGGTGCCGCCGCTGCTGCTGCGACTGTGCAGCATGCACGCGACATTACGCAGCGCCGCTGCCTCGTCGTCCGCACTGCGCAGCCGTGACAACAGCAACAACAACAAGAGCAGCAACACACACGACAACGACGGCGGCAGCGGTGGCGCAGACGTCGACGAGGACGACGAGGAGGCGCATGCTGTGTGGGTGGCGGACGCACGCAATGGGCACATTGGCGTCGTCACGCGTGACGAGCTGTGTCGCCTCGCACGCAACAGCAGTGCAAGAGCAACAGCAATGGCAGTGGGGCGGTCGTCGTGGCAGTGGCAGCGTCGCCGTGACGGTGCGTGGTGTGTGCGCGTGGTGACGCGCAATGCACACGGCGACGGCGGCGGTGACGATGACGACGATGCCGCGGTGCACCTCGCACGTACCGTCAACGCGCTCGTGCAGCAGCAACAGCAGGCGCAGACGCAACAGCAACAACGTGGACAGGTGCTCGCACTGATGCCGCGCAGTCGCAAGCTCGAGGCGGTGCTGAAGGTGGCCGTCACGCGCGAACAGCGGCTTGCGTTTCGTGCGTTGCTCGACCGCGTTGTGCGACGGCAGCACGACGTGCGTCAGCTCATGGACGCGCGCGAGGAGGCGGCTGCCAGAGTGCGAGCACGCTGTCGTGCGTCGCACAGCGTAACGGCGGCACACGCAGGCAACAACGACAATGACGACAGCGCGAGCTCGTCGTTTGCCGTTACCGAGCACGACAGCAGCGGCGCGGCCTCGGCAGTGTCTGCGCATCGCCGTCACATGCAACAGCAACAACAACAGCAACAGCAACACGAGCACAACGACAACAGCGAGGACGCAAGTGAGCTTGTGACGGCCACGGCGGATGCAATGTCGGGTGCGTACGGCGCCACGGACGCGGACGACGACGACGACAGCGGCGATGACAGTGACGACAGTGACGACAGTGGCAGTGACGACGACATTGACGACGACGGCGACGTCACCACGGCCACACCGCCCATCTTGTCACCACAGCAGCTCTGCCTTTCCACGACAACGAAGACAACAACAGCAGCAGCAGCGAGCAGTAACGACAACAACATCGTCATGGACAAGGACGACGACGCCACTGCGCCGCTGTGTGTCGTCGACGAGCTGGCGAGTGTGACGCGCGTGCACGCCGCGCTGCTGACGTACAACACAGCGATGCTGTTTGCCGACTACCGCGCCGCCCTACGGCGTACACCATACGACAACAACAACACGAGCAGCCTCAGTGGCAGCAGCCTGGCGGTGGTGGCGGCGTCGTGGCTGACGACGTCGTTGGCACTGCGCCTTCGCTTCTTGTCGTGGCTGCTGCGCAACAGTGCGGCGCGACGGGTCAGTGATGCGGTGCTGCAGCGCATTGCACAGACACACGCCTATGTGCAGTTTACCACATCGCTGCTGTGTGTGGAGTCGGTTGGACTGCAACGCGTGTTGACGGCCGCTGTCGTGTCGCCGCGCAGTCCCGGCCACGTCACACGCGACGTGGCGACGGCGGCGACGGCGGCGGTGGCGGCGGCGCACGACAACTACTACGCATCGCACCCGCGCATGCGTGCGCTGCTCGTCTTGTTTGTCGCCCGCGCCGCCGCCACCGCCGCCTCGCCTGCCATGTACAGCGACGTGGCGACGGTTGTTGCACAAGCGGCTCAGACGTGCTTGTACCTCGCGCGCACCGCCGTTGACGCGCGTCGTGACAACAACAACACGGACAACATGGGCAGCGGCAGCAGCAGCGTAGGCAACGGCGGCAGGAGCGTCCGTGACAGTGACACCGACGCGCTGTGCGCGTTGACGCTGCGACTCGCTGTGCTTGCGGGCAACCATGCTGCCGCGCGACGTGGCCACACAACAGCGACGACGTACAACAACGACAACAGCAACAACAGCACAGCGGCTGTCACGACACGCGGCAAGAGTGGCGGGGCGAGTGTGATGCGTGGCATGCTGCACAAGGCGTGCAAGGTTGTCACGCGAGGCCTCGCCGCGGCAGGCGGTGGTGTGCGACGTGTACGTGGTGGTGGTGGTAGTGGTGGCTTGAGTGCGGCTGTGTGTCGTCGCAGTCGCGTGTGGCGTCGAGCGGCGGTGGTGCAGATGGATGAGTTTGTGCAGCTGACGCGACACAGCCCACATGCGTACATGTCACGCGCACTGGCAGCAGCAGCAGCAGCAGCAGCAAAGGACGACATGATCAGCACACGGACAACAGCAGCAGCAGCAACAGACGTACGCGGCACCACAACAAGGACAGTGCACGAGATGCTGCAGCTGCAACGACGACAACAAAAACATCGACGACAGCAAGACATGCGTGCGACACGCAACAACAACAACAACAACAGCGATTGTGCTGCTGCAGATGCATACGTGTGCCGGCCGCTGTCACTCGACGTGGTGCATCAGTTTGCGTGCTACCACGCCCTACTCGACCCGCGTCACGACAATGCGTACACGTCATACCGCGACGAGGACGAGAAGGACGACGCCTGTGCGGCGGGTGCACACGCACAAGCATCGTTGTACGTCGCACTCGCCAAGCTGTGCCCGTCGAGCGAGCGCATGTGGCGCCGCAGCGAGCAGCTGTTTGTACAACAGCAGCAGCAGCAGCAGTGTGAGCAGCACAACGTGACCAGGCTGCCTGCCATCTTGTCGACTGCGGTGGCAAACAACACTGCCGCTGTGCGCACCGCACCGCACACGACGACGATGGCGACAGTCGACAGTTTGTGGCAGACGGGTGCGCCAGCGGCACCGCCCGGTGCCGCTGTGCACACAACAACAACAACAACAACAACACCATCAGCCAGTGCTGCTGCTGCTGCATTTGTGTCGACGCCGTGGGGCGCCTTTACGAGTGGTGCGCCAGACGACTATGTCGCGCAGACAAGCAGCGGCTTCGACAACGGCAACGGCAACAATAACAACGGCAACAATGCCAATGACAACACAACAACAGCACTGCCGCTGCTCGGTGGCAGCGCTGCGACCGGTACGGCTGCTGCCGCTGCAGCAGCAGCGCCGAGTGCTAGTGCTGACGCTGGCGTACAGTCGTGGTGGCTGACGCCGCAGACAACAACACAGGCGGCAGTAGCAGCAGCAACAACAAGCAGCAACAACAACAACAACGGTAGGGGCGCTGTCGACCTGCTCGATGAGCTGTTTGCATCGCCATCGCCATAGCTTTACGACGCGCTTGCACACTTGTTTCTTGTATACGCACACCTTCGCACACCCCCACACATGCATACGCACACAATGCGTGAGCGTATGCGTGTTCACGTATGCAAGCATGCATGACACTTTTGCACACATGCATACACGCGCACATATGTATGTGTTTTGTTGCTGTTCTTGTGTATGCGCGTACACATGTAGTGCGTTTGCTGTAGCGCGCAGACGCAGACGCACACACACACACACACACACACACACACGCATCTGTGCGCCAGCGAGTCATGTCCGTGTCTGCCGGCATGCAAGAGCTGCTCGTGCCGCCGATCAACTTTGCCATGGTGTGCCCTGGTGTGTACCGCAGCGGCTACCCGACGCGCAAAAACTACCCCTTTCTGCGTGCTCTGCGCCTGCGCAGCATTCTCTACCTGTGCCCCGAGGACTATGCCGAGAGCAACCTCAAGTTTTGCGAAGAGAGCGGCATCAGTGTGCTGCGCTACCCGACCGAGGGCAACAAGGAGCCGTTCAACGACATTGCCGAGCCGCTCATGCATCGCATCTTGTCGGCCGTGTGTGACGTGCGCAACTTGCCCATGCTCATACACTGCAACAAGGGCAAGCATCGCACCGGCACCGTCGTCGCGGCGCTGCGGCTGCTGCAGGCCTGGTCACTTGTGTCCATCTTTGCCGAGTACAAGCGCTTTGCAGAGGACAAGGCACGTGTGAGCGACCAGCAGTATGTCGAGCTGTACTGCCCCATTGTGCGCGTGACGCCCGCCTACGTGCCTGCGTGGTTTTGCCGCACCCCACGCGTGACGGTGGTGCACAGCGAGCAGGCGCTGCTCGAGGCCGAGGCACGACAGCTCGGCCACAGCCTGCTCGCACAAGCCCTACCACCGCAGCAGCAACAGCAGCAGCAACAACAACAGGCGTCCTCGCTGCCCGCGACGAGCGCCGGTGCCGCAAGCGCACCGACCACGTCGGTCACAAGCGCAGTCATGTCACCAACAACAGCGACGGCGGCGGCAGCAGTGACGGCGACGGTGGCGCCGACGGCGGCAACGGCAGGCAGTGGCCCTGCGTCACCGCTGCACGCAAGCAATCACACACGAGCGACGGCAGCAACACCAATGGTAGCGGCGACAGCAGCAGCAGCAGCAGCAGCGAGCCCGACGTCGCACATGCACGCACCGTTGCACGCGTCGCCGCTGTCGCTCTATGCACAACACACACACGTGTTGTCCGCCACACCACCGGCCGTGTTGGCAGAGGACACGACCGCAACAACAACAGCAACAGCAATAACACATCACGTGGTCGAGACGAGCGTGCCTGCGCTGGCGGCGCAGGAGCAACCGCGGGCGCTGTCGACGCTGCAACAAGCAACGACAAGGATGACAATGGCAGACAGCACGCCAACGCACGCGTACACGTCGAGTGCGCCGAGCGGCAGCAGCAACAGCAGCACCGACGGCAGCGTAGTGCGTAGCGCAGACAAGCATATCGGCACAATGCGTAGCAGTGGCAGCAGTAAGGCGACGACAGCGTCGACAACAGGACGCTCAGCGCACAAGCCAGTGGGTCGACGACACAAGGCAGCAGCAGCGCACGGCAACAACAACAACAGTAGTGGTGTCGCAACGACCGACGTCGCGGCCACCGTCGACAATGACAACAGCGACGCAAGCGCGCGCGACGCGACAAGGGTGATGTAGCAGCGTACATGTGATACACATACACACACAAGCAAACACGCCGCATGTTGTCGCGTGACGGCAGCATCTTGTGCAGACTGTCATGATGTGTATGCACCGCTATTGTTGTACGTCAGCGCATGCGTGTTGTGCTTGCTCTTGTAGTCGTTGTCGACATTGTAGCGTAGTTGTGTGTGTACAAACACCAGTGCAGATGTGTAGCACGTTGCCGTGTAAGCGATGCTGACGTGCATGCATACATGCGTGTGCTCGTCGCAGCAGACGTGATAGACGCAACGGAGAGGAGGCGTACGTGTACGTGTGTGTATGTGTATGTATGTGTGCTATCGCTGCTGCTGTGTTGCTGTTGCCGTGGCTGTCGCGAAGATGATGCATGCTTACATACTTCATGAAGTTAGCCCTTCAATCCGAGCAGTGCCCGTGTACATGCAAAGGTGTGTGCACGCGTTGACTGCGTTGCATGACGGATCGAAGCAATACGCTACTGACGTCGCGACCACATCATGGCAGTGCCTATGCGTAAAACGAATGTCTGCATATGTGCTATGTGTGTGTTTGTCTCACATATTGTTTTCAGTTCACTTCGACTTGTGTATGCCTGCTCGACTTGCTGCTGCTGCTCTGCTAGTCACCGTGTGTGTGTGTGTGTTTTGTTGCAAGCAGTACAAGGTCGTTTACGTGGACAGTGTGTGTGTTGCACACGATCGTGTTGTGCCGTGTACAATCGTCAGTTCTGTCAGACGCCGCCGCGCCTTGTCGCCATGTTGCGCGTACAGTATGCGCAGCTCATGTTCTTTGTGCGCGAGGGCTACTGGCACCACGCCGAGCAGCTCTGCACAAGTGTCATGAACGCGACCGACGACTGGCTCTTTCGCGTCTGGCGCGGCCTCTGCTACGACGCACAAGGCATGAGCAGTGAGGCGATGGCCGACTACCGCGCCGCCGAGCCGCACCGTCACACGATGCTGCCCGCACGCATGGGTATGTACCTGGCGTACAAGCGCAGCCGTGACGCGGACGCGATGGCGGTGGCCGAGAGCGGCCTGCATGACGACAAGTTCGCCAACGACGTGGACGCGTGGGTGCACGCGGCGGCGCTGTGCTGGGCGAGTGGTGCGGTGCACATGGCGCGCGACATACTGGTGCGCTACCAAGACGCCCGCCTGCTGCAGGAGCACCGCAACGAGTACACGAGCCTGGCGACGGTGCGCGCGTGGGTGGACCTGTGCAGCGGCCGCAGTGCACTGCTCGAGAAGTGTGGTCAGCTCTTCCTCGGCGTCCTCGAGCGCGAGGCGGCGGCGGCGGCGGACGACGAGGACCTGTTGCGTCAGCACTTTGCCGTGGCGGCGGCGGCGACTGCCGAGGATGCACGTCACGGCACAACAACAACAACGACAACAGCAACGACAACGCGCACGACGCTCATTGATCTTGACGCGGCACTCGGTCGTGTGGCCTACCTCGAGCGCAAGTATCAGCTCTACCCTGCACAGGAGCTGCTGCACCGTGTCATTGTCACCTACCCGGCCCTGACGCTGCCGCTCGTCGTCAAGGCGCGCTTGCTCATGCGCGCCGAGGACTGGCAGCAGGCGATGGAGACGGTGCGTCGCGTGCTCGCCGTCGAGCCGGACAACCTCGAGGCGCTCGCGCTGACGGCGCTGCACCCCATTGTCAAGGAGGGCCGCTACGGTGCCGCCGCCCCGCACTTGTCGGCGCTGCTCACAGCCATGCAGCGCAGTGAGCCGCGCAATGCGGCGCTGCTGCACCGCTGCGCACAGGCCTTTTCGCGGCTGTGTGCGACGGCAGCGCATCACTACAGCGGCAACAACAACAACAGCGGTGGTGGTGGTGGTGCCGTCGCGAGCGGCAACGAGGCGAGCATGCAGCACCTACTCGGCATCACACGCCGTTTTGCCGAGGCGGCGTGTGGCCTGGCGCCGAGCAACGGTGAGTATCTGTGTGAGCTCGGCATGGCGCAGTACTACAGTGGTGACTACAAGGCGGCGCTGACGGTGCTGCAGCGTGCGGCGGCGCTGACGGACAGCCTGTCGCCGCTGCTCGGCACGGTGGCGTGTCATGTGCAACTCGGCAGCCACGACGCTGCGGTGCGGCAGCTATCGCTGTGCAACGAGCTCATTGCACCTGCAAGCAGCAGCAGCGGTAGCAGCAGCAGCAGCGGTGGCAGTGCGTACGCGGAGCTGTATGCCCTTGGCGGCATGCTTGCCTGGCGCGTCGACCGTGACGAGACGCGGGCGCTGCAGCTGCTTGACCAGGCAGCCGACGCACTGCGTCGTGAGCTGAGCATGCAGCTGCACGTCGGCCTCGAGCTGTACACGCATTTGCACCTGCCGCTAATGCTACAGGTGGCGCGCGAGTACCTGCAGCACACGCGCAGTGAGCCGCCCGAGCCGAGCATGCGGCAGGCGGACGCGACGGTGCAGCAGTGCCAGCGTCACCTCGAGCTGCTGCTGCGGTACGTGCCCGGCTGCGCCGAGGCGCAGCTGCTGCACGCGCGCGTGTGCTTCATCGCCGGCGATGTGGCGCAGACGCAGTCGCTGCTGCGCCACACCCTCGCCCAAGAGCAGCCCCTGCCCGAGGCGTTCCTCTTCTCGGCACAAGTGTGCCACTACCTGGGCCAGAGCAAGCTCGCCCGCGCGGCGCTGGAGCAGGCCCTCATGCTCGACTTTGCGGTGCGCGATGAGCCGTACTATCACTTGCTGCTCGGCATGGTGCAGGGCCAGCTGCGCCAGCACGACGCCGCCCTCGAGTCGCTGCGCACGGCAATGCGGCTGGTGCGCGGTGGTGGTGGCGCGACGGCGGCGACGGAGGCAACAACGCCGCCTGTCGACAACACCGCCACGACAACAATGGCAGCGGCGCGTGGCAAGCGCGCCGTGCTGCGGCCGCTGAGCGTGTCGGAGCATGTGACGCTGTACTTGCAGCTCGCACAGGCGTCGCTGCATGTGCCCGACGTGGACGCGGCGCGTACGACGCTCGCCGAGGCTGCCGAGGTGTTCGCGCGGAGCGGACAGCTGGCGCGTGTGACGATGGCGCAGGCGATGCTCGCGGCACACACCGACGTCGAGCAGAGCATTGCGCTGCTGCGGCAGGTGCCGGCGACGAGCAGCTACTTTGTCGTTGCGCGCGCACAAGCGGCGAAGCTGTACCTCGCCCAGCTGCACAATCCGGTGCAGTACATACGCTGCTTCGAGGAGGTGGTGCAGCAGGCGCCGACGGCGCAGGCGTACGTTGAGCTCGGCGAGGCGTACAGCACCGTGCAGGAGCCCGAGAAGGCGATTGCGGCGTATGAGCGCGCCAAGACGCTGCTCGATCCGCGCAACAGCGAACTCGCCGTGCGCATTGGTCGTCAGCTCGTCGCGATGCACGACTATGGCAAGGCGGTGCGCTACTACGAGGACGCGCTCGCGGCCGACCCGACGCTGTTCGCCGTCCGCGCCGATCTTGCCATGCTGCTGTGGCACCTTGGCGACGGCGCGCGCGCGGTGCAGTGCGTGCGCGACGCCCCTGTGCTCGCAAGCGACTCGGCCGCAAGCAGCGAGAGCAGCCCCGACGAGGCCGCCGCTCTGCCGTCAGCGGGCGGCAACGACGTGGACGGCAACGGCGGTCGTGGCGCGGACAAGATGACGGCGGCGATGGCCAAGGAGGACACGGCGACGGCGATTGAGCGCGTCAACTGTGGCCTGCTGCTGTACAAGATACACAAGGGCACACACGCCAACAACGGCGGCGGCGGCGGCGGCGGCAGTAGTATGCGCGAGGCGGTGGCGGCGCTGACGCAGGCGCGCACGTGGCAGCTGCACGTGCTCAATCACAAGATGCACGACTGTACGCGCGAGACGGTGCTGCAGCAGAAGCGCATCCTCGCGACGATGGACACGGAGTTGGCGCGCAACTACATGGCCATGATGTCGAACAATAACAACAGCAACAACAGCAGCAGCAGCAGCAGTGGCAGTACGATGTATGCACGCAGCAGCGACGAGGTGTGTGTGGCGCGCGCGCGCGAGTACCTGCGCGAGGCACTGCAGCACGACGAGGCGTACGAGGAGGCGATGCTGACGCTCGCACAGCTGCACCTGCGCGTTGGCGACGTGGACGCGTGCGAGCAGCAGTGCAACGCCCTGTTGCGCGTCAGCCCCGACCGCGATGACGCCGTGGTGCTGCTGTCGACGGTGCAGCTGCGTCGCGGCTTGCACGATGACGCGGCGTCGCTGCTGCAGCGCCTACTGACGCGGCACCCCGACCGGCACGAGGTGCTCGTCGCGTACACGCGGCTGCTCTGTCGTGCTGGGCGGCTGAGCGACGTCGGGGCGGTGCTCGAGGAGGCGGCGGCGGCGGCGACGAGGCCACGCGGGCATGGTGCAGCTGCAGCGACAGCGGGACAGCGTGCACCGCCTGGCCTCAGCTACGCCCGTGGTGTATACTTGCGCGCGAGCTGCGATCACGCCGGCGCCCTGCGCGCCTTCAACGCCGCCCGCAGCCCGGCCGACAACCCGTGGAGTGCGCGCGCGCTCGCCAAGATGGTGAACATCTACCTCGTGCCGTCGCCCACGGAGGATATGTGGGTCGATGCGTGGAGCATGGACGAGAAGAGCGACAATGTGCGCA
>JAKVQF020000912.1:0-32500 GCA_023091115.2 Trypanosomatidae sp. Fi-14 | reverse complement strand
GCACGTGACGCCGCGGCAGCCGTCTACCGCACACGCGTCGCGCTCGAGCAGCATCAGCAGCGAGACGACAAGGATGCAACGACAACGACGACGACAAGCAGCAGCAGCAGCAACAACGATGACGGCAACGGCAGCATGGCTGCACTGCAACAGCGGCACACGGCAGCACAAGAGGCGCTGCGGAGTGCACGCGGTGACCTGCAATGCGCCTTTGCGCGTATGCGTCGTGTGACGCACATGCTGACGTCCATGCACTGTGCACAGAAGAGCAACAACAACAGCAAGAGTGATGGCAACGAAGCGTGTGCAGTCGGCGACAAGAACGGTGGTGGTGATGTTGTCGGCAGGAGTGATGACGACACGACGGAGCAGCGCAAGCGGCGACGTAGTGCAGCAGACAACGACGACGACGACACGCCCGCCACGTTCAGCTGACCAGAAGGCACACACACACAATACACAATGTGTACGTTTGTCGTGTTGTGTAAGCATGTATGTGCATATGCTGTTGCTCTCTCGTTGCTTGTGTGTGTTTATGTAGGTCGTCGTTGTTGCGTTGTCTGTGCGGCCGTGTCTGTCTGGTGCAGCTACACATTGTGCTCACCGCAGTGACCACACACACACACACACACACACACACAGACAGAGAGAGAGATGCAGACGTTTGCTGCTGCGCTGGAGCAGCGTGGCGGGCGTGCGCTGCCCCTGCCCTACTACCTGCGCACGCGCGTAGAGGACGAGGCGGGGGTGCTGCCGACGCAGCTGCCCGCCACCGACGCACAGCGCACACGCCTCGAGCGTCGTACCTTCTTTGATGTGCTGCAGAATGACACGACGGACTATGCTCTGCTCACGACGTTTCTGCTCGGTGGCGTCGACGTCAATGCACGGCGCGACGTGGACGGGGCGACGGCGCTGCACATCGCGGCGGCCGGGACGACGGCGGTGTCGCCGCTGCAGTGTGTTGCGGCGGCCGCGCCGACGGTGACGCGGCTTGCCCTGCCGCCCGCGCGTCCGCGTCGTGCGCTGGCGCAGTCGGGCAAACACGACGCGGACAACAACAACAACAACAACGATGATGATGATGACGACGATGACGGTGGCGCACACGACTGCCACAATCTGCTCATCGTGTCGTTTCTGCTTGACAATGGCGCCGACATCAATGCGCAGACGCGCGACGGCGGCGTCACGGCACTCATGCTCGCCGCGGGGCTGCAGCGGGTGCGCATGATGCGGCTGCTGCTGCAGCGCGGCGCGTCACTGCACACGCGCGATGCACTCGGTCGCACCTGCCTCTTCTACGCCGCACTGCACCCGCACGTGTTGCAGGCGCTCATCGCCTTTACACGCGACCGTCGCACTGACGGTGACAATAACAACAGCAGCAACAACAGCAACGAGAAGAAGAACAGCGTGAACGTGGGCAAGCGTGGCGACGAGGACGTGGACAAGGCGCCGGCGTGGCTGCTGACGGCGCTGCAGCAGCAACACGTGTTGCATGACGTGTGCACCGTGCCAGGCACACGCTTCGCCGCCTTGCACCTCATCGAACAGCTCGGTGTGCGCGTCAATGACGCGGCCATGTCGTCGTCGTCGTCGTCATCGCTGTCCTCGTTGTCGCTGTCCTCTGCCGCGATGGCAGACGACGATGACGACAATGCGAGTGCGGTGGTCGTTGGCAGCAGCAGTGGCGGTGGTGGCGGTGGTGGTGTAGACGGCAACGGTCATGCAGACGACGAGGCTGCGCAGGCAACGCAACAGCACGAGACGCACCATAAGCGACGACACATGCGCTGGGCGCCTGGTGCAACACCGCTGCATTGCGCCGTCACCACCGGCGACGTGGCGCTCGTAAAGGCGCTGCTGAGTTGCGGGGCGGCGTGTGACGCGCGTGACGCGGCTGGCACGTCACCCGTCATGCTGGCCTATCAGCTGCAACGCACACATGTACGACGCCACGGTGGCGGCCATGTTGCGTCGTGTGTGGCGGCGGCGGCAGCCACGTCACATGCAGCGTCGTCGACGTCGGGCGGCGGTGGCGGCGGCAACGATGACGATGACAATGCTGCCGATGAGGAGGCGCTGCTCGTGAGCCTGCCTGTGCCACGCCACCGTCGCGTGCACACACTGCTCGCAGCGTTCAGCAAGCTTGCGACGTCGTCATCCGCGACGGGGTGCCAACAGCGAGAGCACGACGACGATCACGAGCACCACGCAACAACAACAACAACAGCAACAGCTGCTACTGCCTTGTCGGACGACGCGACGGTGCGTGCGCAGCAGCAGCGGCTGCTGCAGCTCGCTGCCGACGAGGAGGGTGTGGCGGGCAGCTGCCGTGACGCCGGTGTGCTGCGTCCGTTGTTTGGCTGCACGGGTGGCGTGCCTGATGTCGCACACGTGCTGCTCGCAGCCGCGGTGCCGCAGGCGTGCGTGCTCGCGCTCTGCGCCCTCGTCCGCGTTGCCGATGTGCTCGTGCTCGCGGTGTTGGCGCTGTGGGTGGCGCTGATGGTGTACATGTCACGATGCACACGCAACAACAACAACAGCAGCAGCTGCTGCAGCACAGCGGCCACCCTCGTGGTACGGCGCCGGCGCATGCGACTGCACTTGTTTGGCCTGTGCGTCGGCGTGTGGCTCGCGCTCGTCGCGTGTACCGAGCACTACCACAACACATGCAATGCCTTGGCCACACACTACAGCTACTACGCGTGCAGCGACGCAACGGCGCGGCACTCGTTCGCGATGACGACGATATGGGTGGTGCTGCTGCGTGGCGTGCAGCTGGCGGTGCTGCCACTCGCGCTGTACGTGATCTTGTCACGACCACACACCGTGACGTCGACGGCGGGCCAGCGCAAGGGCATCTACGCACTGCTCGCACGACGCTGGCACGCACACACGACGCGCGCCGCACTAACCGCAACGGCAGCGGGCAACAAGGACGGCACCGGCGCGAGCGGCACGGCAGCCGACGTGGTGGCCGAGCTGCATCGCGTCGACGTGCCGACGATGGTGCGCAAGCCACTGCGTGCACAGCGCTGTCCTGTGCTGCAGCGTGTGGTGTTGCGCTACGATCACTACTGCGACTACCTGCTCTGCTGCGTTGGCGCACACAACCACCGCGCTTTTGTTTACCTGCACATTGTGCTGCTGTGCAATGTGCTGCTCTGTGTCTACTACACCCTCGCGGTGCGCGAGGTGCTGGTGGCGGCGGACGCGGCCGAGGCCGAGGCACTGCAGCGCGTGTTGCCGCAGCTGCTGACGCGTGCGACGGACACGGCCACGTTCACGTCACATCGCCTCGCGGCGGCGCTCGCGGCGGCGCTGACGTCGCCCACGGCGGCCACCGCCGCCGCCGTAGACGGCAGCAGCCGTGCCGCACTGGCGGCCGCGTTGATGGCGAAGGTGTCGGCGGCGCAGCCAGTGCCGTTCAGCATGTCGCATTGGCGCCACCGTGTCGTGTTTACGTACACGCACGTCGTGCTGCCGCTGGTGCTCTTTTACCTGGTGCGACAGCTGTACCGCCAGCTGCGTGCGGTGGCGCGCAACGTGACGGTGTACGACATGGCCCACGCCGAGACACAAAGCAGCGCCTACTGCTTCCGCTTGCATGGCCGCGGTCGCCCTGTGGGCGGCGGCGGCGGCGACGGCGTTGACACGGCGGCCGCGGCGGCGGTGAGCGCGGGTGGCGGCGGCGCCGTGTACAGCTTGTTTGACCGCGGAGCGCGGCGCAACGTGTTCGATTTTCTGCTCGCACGCGATGAGCTGGCCGCGCAGGTGTACCGCGCCCCCGCCCTGCCAGCACACCTGCAGCGCAAGCTCGAGGAGGAGCAGCAGTGGCGACCGTATGGCGAGGAGGATGACGTGCCGGCAGATGTCAAGGCGGAGGCTGGCGCAACAACAGCCGCAGCAACAAAGTGCAAGGACTGTGCATGTGGTGGTGGTGGTGGTGCGACGAGTACAACAGCAACAGCAGTAGCAGCAGCTGCTGCTGCTGCATCTGCTGCAGGGGGCACTGACACAACAGCGGCCGCGGCTGCCGCCAACACAACACCGCGACCGGTGCAGAGCATGGCGCAACTGCTGTTTGAACAGATGGTGCGCAGTGGCACGGACGAGCTCGTCACGGGCAGCCACGGCCGCGCCGGCGCCGCCTCGCAGACGCAGCGCGAGTGGGATGAGGCGGTGGAGCAGGCACGTCGCATGTACGCCTTCTTTGCTCAGGCCCGGCGCAATGCGGCGGCGTCGATGTTTATGCACGGCAACGCCGACCTTGTCGAGGAGATGCAGGGCAGTGCGGCGCCCGACACGGCGCCCGAGCTGCATCATGCCAGCCACCCTAAGAATACATAGCACACAGACAACACACACACACACAGAGACACGCACATACATACGCTTGTAAGTGCATATGTGTATGTGTTGTTGTCGACGGACAAACATGTATCTCTCTCTCTATACACACACAAACGCGAATGCGCAAACAGGCAACAGCAACACACACACACACATACACACAAAGCGATAGAGCCGAACAATGGCAGCAACAAGAACAACACTAGTGCCTGTGTGACAGCGTCCGTGTATGTGTGTTCTTGCGTGGTCGTCGTCGTCGTTGCGATAGAGTGCGTCATGCACACGCACAAGTAACTGCAAATATGTGTACATGATTGGAAGGTGACACCTGTGCATGCATGCACGTGATGATGGTTGCTGTGCCATGTATACTATTCGTGTTGTTGTTTGTGTGTGTGCGTACAGCCAGCACGCACGTAGTTGTTGCCGTAGCAGTGTACAAAAACACACACACACACAGAGACACGCACACGCACACATTGTGCGAGCAAGCATCGCGTTGTGTGACGACGTGTACGCATATACACATACGCACACATACACACACACACACGTGTAGGGGGGCGGCCTAGGCTGTGTATACACACGACATAAATACGTGCATACACGTATACACACACATACATATACACGTGCAGAGGCGAGGCACAAGACGCCGTGTGTGTGCGTGTGTGTGCACGCGAGTGTCTGCGTGGGGTGTTAGTTTGCCTGTCAGTCGTCGTTACGCGTAGACGAGCCGCGCTGCTGTATGCGTGTAGCCAAGCTCACGGCAGTCGCCAGCCACGCGAGCGGTGTGCCTGTCAACACAGCCACACCGTCCACCACCACCTCCTCCTCCGCGTCGTCCGCGTCGTTGCCGACAACGACACCGACACGCACGTCATCGCATGCTGTAGCTGTGCAAGTAGGTGGTTGTAGTTGTGTAGCCGCAGCCGCGACGGCGCCGCAAGTGCGCGCAGTAGCGTGCGTCAATGACGACGAGGACGACGCACACACCGCCACCGCGTCGACGAGCACTGCCGCGGGCAGCGGCGACGCGGCGATGCGTGGCGCGAGTGCAAGCAACACGTTGCATGCAAGCAAGGCAGCGCGCAAACACGTCGCACGCGCAGCGGCGCATGCTGACCCGCATAGTGTGCGTGACAGCACGACACCGCTATCGCTACGTCACGACGACGACGGAAAGGACAGCAGCTGCTGCAGCAGCAGCAGCATAAGCGTGCGCAGTGGCTGCTACGACGAGGCAGACAAGGACAATGCAGCAGCAATGACGAATAGTGGCAGCAGCAGCAGTGGTGCAGCAGCAGCAGCAGCAGCAGCATCTTCGTCTTCGCCGTCGCGTGCGTGCTCGGCGCCACCGCGCGGCAGTGTGCAGCACGTGACGACGGCGGCACGTGTAGTGCATGTGCCAGCACAACAACAACAACAGCAGCTGCCGCAGCACGAGGAGGGCTGCACAGCAGCATCGTGTGCACATGCACGTGCGACGGGACGTGGCAGCGAGGGTGGTAGTCACGCGTATGCGTCGTGTGAGGATTGTACGACGATGCTGTCGCGACATGCACCGCCGCAGCAACAACAACCGCGACGACAAGCGCACAACACGGCGCACACCCCCTTGTCCTCGTCGTTGCAGCAACAACGTCAACAACAACAACAACAACAGGGCAACAATGCTGGTGGCGGCAGTACGTTGCGTGTGCATGCCTTCATTGGCGGCAGCAACAGCAAGACGCTGCGCAAGGCGTGTGTCGAGAAGACGCATGTGGTGACGAGTAGTACAGCTGTAGCGTCGGCAGGCGTTGGTGGTGGCAGCAGCAGTAGCGGCAACACGACATCGTCACCGACGACGATGACAACAGCAGCAGCAGCAGCTACAGCAACAGCTGCTACGACGGCCGCAATGACACCGTCGGCAATGTATGCGCGTCACACGCCGACAAGTGAGCGCTGCAGTCCAGTCGAGTGCCTTGCACAAAAGCAACAGCAGCAGCAGCAACAGATGCAGCAACAGCAACAGCAGCTTGTAGGTGGTGCAATGTACCGTGGCGCGGCGAGTGTGCCGCTGACGTCGTTGCACAGTCAGCAGCACCACATGCAGCCTCGTCATGTACAAGCGCAGCCTGGCTGGCCGGCGATGCTGCCACTACAGCCACCACCACAACAGCAACAACAGCCGCAGCAGCAGCAGACGGCCTCACTTGCCAGCGCGGCGGCGGTGGCCGCCTCGGCTGCCGCCGGTGTCGGCGGGCCATCGCCGCTCGTTGTGTATGCAGGCATGCCAGCCGCCACCGCACTGCCACATCCACACCCACACCCGCACCCGCCACCGCCGCTGTACGATTTTGCCGCCGCACTGCCACACTACGTCGAGGCGTGTCTGACGCCCGGTGAGCGTGCGTGTCGCGAGCGGCAGTCGCTCTTCGAGCTCGTCAGCGCCGTCGCCCAGCAGGCGCTCTGTGCCAACGTCGAGGTGCGCGTGCACGGCAGCGTCATCACGGGCCTCGCCCTGCCCTCGAGTGACATTGATTTTCTCGTCACCCGCTACGCACCACTGCCCCCGCTCGAGGCAATACAACGCCTGTCGACGGCGTTGCTGCAGCTCGACGAGGCGACGCTGGCCGAGGCGCGTCGCCGCGCCGCACTGCACAACAACAACAGCAGCGGCACGGGTGATGACAATGGCAGTGATGTGGGTGAGGGCAGTGGCGGCCACGCGTCTGCCTTGACGAGTGCAACGGCAGGGGTGCGTGTTGCCGACGATGGCGACAAGGCGCAACAACGACAGCAGCACCAGCAGCAGCAGCAGCGACATGAGGAGGCCGAAGATGCACACACACGCAACAGCAAGAAGGGCAGCAATGATGATGACGACGCCCTGGCTGCTACGGCAGTAGCGGCAGCTGCCGCTACACCGTCGCAACAGCAGCGGCAGCAGCAACGCAGTGACGACAAGGACGCGGCGTCGACAGCGTGCGTGACAGCCGCCACGCCCTCGCGTGCGGCCACAGAAGAGTGCTACCACACCCAAGACGATCTCGAGGCCGCCGAGGCGGTCTATCGTGGTCAAATTGAGAAGGACTACCGCTTCAGCACGCCGTGTGACTTTACGCCGTTGTTTGCGTCTGTGCTCGCCGAGGCGGCGGCGGCGGCAGCCGCCACGTCGTCGTCTTCTTCAGCGACGGCAGCTGGCAGCAGCGGCGCAGCGTCGGGTAGTGACAGAGTGCGCTCCTGTGCGCCGCTCACGCCGCTGCGTCCGACGAGTGGCCTACTGGCGGCAGCGGCAGCGGCAGCAACGACGACGGCAACATCCGTGTCGGTGGCGTCGTTTGCCGCGACGACGTTGTCGTCTGCGCCGTCGATGTCGCAGTCTGCGGCTGCTGCCACGCAGCATGACAGTGGCGCTGACAGCATCACTGCGAGAACGGCAGGGTCGCGTGGCGATGACGCTAGCAGCGAGCACACGAGTGTGACGTTGTCGCACAGCTTTCCTGCGACGGGTAGTGCACTGCTCGCGGCTACATCGACGACGACGGCGAGCACACGCACACGCAGCACCGTCGGCGCAATGCAGCAGCAGCAGCAGACGACGACGACGCAAGCGAACAACAACAATAGCAAAGACGACGGTGGTGGTGCAGCCGTCGGCGTCGTTGGCGACACGGCACCGCAGCCACCACAACAGGCGCAGATGCAGAGCGGCTACAACTACATGCAACAGCAGCCACAGCAGCAGCAGCAGCAGCAGCAGCAGCAGCAGCTGCTGTCCTCGTCGTGGATGCACAACGACGGCAGTAGTGCAGCGCTCATGCGGCCAGCGTTGCCCTATGCAGCCGGTCTGCCATCGACGCCAACGGCGCCGCTTGCGCCCTTTCTGCTGCCGCCCAACCTCGCCACACCGCAACAGCCGCAGCAGCAGCCGCAGCCGCACCTGTCGCCGCTTGCCGCCTCTGCCGCCCCACTGGCACCGTTGCCGCTGCACGGTGGCAATGGTGGGCCCATGATGCCGTCCTTGTCGTACGTGCCCGTGCTCGAGGGGGCGTTGCTGTATGTGCAGACGATTGTGTCGACACGTGTGCCAGTGATCAAGGTTACGTCAAAGCGGAGTGGCATGCGTGCGGACATCACCTTTGCCGGTGGCGAGCACTGGCGGTCGATGCAGTTGACGCAGTCGCTGCTGCGCGCCTATGCCCAGGCGCGGCCGCTGATCCTCTTCCTCAAGCACTGCGTGCGCTGTCTAGGCATGGGCGAGAGCGAGCCAGGCGGGGTGACGTCGTTTGCCATTTATCTCATGGTGCGTCACTTCTTCAACGCGTGCACGGAGCGCGTGATGGCGATACTGCAAAGCCAGGCAGCAGCAGAAGCAGCGGCAGCGGCGTGTGCGTCTGCCACTGCCTCGACAACAACTGTGCCTGGTGCTGGTGCTGCTGCTGCTGCCGCAACGCGAAGGGAAGGGGACACGAGCACCCATGCGGCGCACACAGCGAGTGCGACGACGGCGGCGAGCAGTGTCGCACACCGCAACAACAACAGCAGCAGCAGCGGCGCGGCAGCGTCGCAGGCGCCGACGATGGCGGTGCTCGAGGCGCTCGTGCGTGCGTACCTCGTGCGCGTCGAGCGACAAAGTCAGACAGCCAGCAGCGATAAGAGCGATGACAACAACAACAACGAAGACGACAAGGATGGCGAGGACGCGACGAGGACGGCGTCGAGCACTGCGCCACCGCAGCAACAGCAGCAACAGCAACAACTGCGCAACATCAAGGACGTCATACTGGCATTCCTTGGCAGCAACAACAAGGACAATGTCACGGACGTGAGCGACTTGACCCAGCAGTCTCTGACGGCCACCAGCGGTGAGGCTGCTGCCGCTGGCACAGGCAAGGGCAGCAGCAGCACTACAGGTGACATTACTGAGGGCAGCAGTGGTGGTGATGGGGACAAGAAGACGCTGCTGCGCGCCTTTGCCGATGACTTTCTGCAACACCGCGTCACACTCTCACAGGTGCTCAGTGACTTTTGCCACTACTATGGCTGCGCGTTCAACTATGACACGGAAGGCATACACTTTGACCTCGACGGCGGCTCGCGCGTTGTGCCGAAGCCGTACTTGTGTGCGCGCCGGGGACAGCACTTTCACCTGACATCGCCGTTCGACCCCGAGTACGACATTACGGCACGCATGACGTACATGCGCGAGTTTCAGTGGATGTGCTGGTGGTTTGCGACGTATGCGCTGCCGGCGGGTGTGAGCAGCTGCACGATGCAGGCGATTGCACACTGGCTGTCGCCCATGACGGCTGAGATGGACATGATGGCGGTGCACTATCGCATGATGGCGCACTATCGACATCAGCAACAACAGCAACAGCAGCAGCAACAGCAGCTACTGCTGCAGCAGCAACAACAAGCAGCAGCAGCGGCAGCAGCTGTTGTGTGCACAGCGCCGCGTGAAGGCGACGAGTGCGATGTGGACGGCAGTGGAAACGCGACAAGGAGCCGTGACGCGCTTGCGGCACCAGCGGCGTTGTCGCTGTCGCTCATACAGCAGCCATGCATTGCGAGCCAGCCCGTCAGCGCAGGCGACACGGACGCGAGCAGCAGCGACAGCAGCAGCAACAGCAGCCGTCGTAGTAGTCAACACAACAACAGCAACAACAGCAGTAGTAGCGGCGACGGTGGGCATCGTCAGCACTGTGCCAGTGTGCAGGCCGATGACAAGTGTGACGACAACAACAAGGCCACGGCAGCTACTGTGCGCGCAACGTCACCGTACGACATGCACACCGTGTCGTCACCGTCACAGCAGCAGCAGCAGCACATGGGTACACTGTCGTTGACGGCGGACGCTGGCAGTGTGCACAGTAGCAGCAGCAGCAGCAGCAGTCGCGGTGACGATGGCGATGGAGCCAACAACAGCAGCAGCAGCAACAGCAGTAGCACGGTGCGACGTCGCGGTGTTGTTGACGCGCCGGCAAGCAGACTTGTGTGGCAGGCACCCGTACGCTTGCAAAGCGGCGACGGTGCTGCGGTTGTGCGTCCAGTCGCACGTGGCGGCGGCGGCAGCAGCAGCAGCGCCAGCAGCGCTAGCAGCAGCTCTGGCCGTGGTGGCAACAACAGCAGCAACAACAGCCGTGTGGTCGTGTGTGCAACGACGACAGCGGCGCAGCCATCGTCGCCGTCATCGGCCGCCACGTCGTTGCCTGACGACCACGCGCGCGTCGACGGCGCAGCGGCGGCGTCTGCAAGTGCGGGCGTCGCGAGCGCGACGAGCACGGCTGTCGCGCCGCCAGGCAGTGCTGCATCGCCATCACCGCCCTCGCTCGCGCTCTCGGCGGCGACTACGCCGGTGCTACCGCAGTCGTCGACGGACACGAGTGCGACAATGGCGCAGATGCAAACAACAGCGTACGCGGCGGGTTGTATGCTACAGCCACACAACAACAACGGCGGTGGCGGTGTGACAGCGGCAACGCACATGCTGTCACGCCATGCAGCCATGCAGCAACAACAACAACAACAGCATCCGCAGCAGCCGATGACGATGGCGATGCAAGGTGGTGGCAGCAACATACTCATGACGACTGCAACAACAACAACACCACCGCAGCAGATGCAGCAACAGCAGCAGCAGCCGCTGATGTACGGCTATGGCAACACCAGCATGCCGTCGATGATGCCGATGATGCCACCACCACACATGCGCGGTCACTTGCACAACGCACACCATCACGGCGGCGGCAACAGCAACGGTGGCTACGCTATGCAGTCGCCGTTTATGCAGAATGTCATGCCTGACGGCTCACTGCTCGCCTTCCCGGCGCAGCCACAGCAGCAGCAGCAGCAACAGCAGCAGGCCATGGCGTTGCTGCAACAGCAGCGACAGCAACAAGCGCAACAGCCGCAGCAGCAGCTGCCGCAGCAACAGCAGCCTCTCTTGTCACACATGCCCCCCATGGGTGCGTCGATGCCGCTGCAGCCAGCGTACATGCAGCAGATGCTGTTCGCACAACAACAGCAGCAGCAGCAGCAGCAACAAGACTATGGCAATGGCGGCAACATGGGTGGCGGCATGTACGCGGGCAGTCCGACGATGCCGCTGGCGCACACGTGCGCCATGACTGCCGCCATGTCACCGGCGACGCCGTATGCGACCATGCCTGCAGCCCTGCACACGCCTACTACTGTGCTACAACAACAGCAAATGTCGCCCGTGTCATGGCCGATGCAAGCAACATCGGCGCCTGCCGCCGTCACTACAACAGCAACGACAGCAACGACGACTGCCAGTGCATCGCCCTCGCCTGTCAATGTCGACGACAGTCGCACAACGGCGTGCATCGTTGGCGGCAGCAACAGCAACAGCGGTAGTAGCAGTGCGGCCAACACATGTCCGACCACGAGCGAGGGTGGCAATGGTGCGGCAACGACAGCGGCGCTCAGCACAAGCGCACACGTTGCGGCGGGTGCAAGTGTCGACGACGCAAAGCAACAAGTGCGGACGATGTTGCCGTGCACGGCGGCCGTGCCGGCTGTCGTCGACGGCAGCAACGAGGAGGCAGCTGCGACGACGACCGCGTCGGTTGTTGACAGCAGCAGCAACAGCAACAACAACAACAACAGCAGCGGTGTTGTTGTTGCGCATGTGCGCAAGAAGGGCGAGGCGGCGTCGTCGCCGTCAACAGCGAGCCTGACGACGGCGACCATGGCAGCGTCACCGCGCAAGCAGGGCGGCGGTGGTGGTGGCATGTATCCGAGCACGTACGCGTCACACGCCGAGCGCATAAGCGTCATCACGGCAGCAGCGACAACAGCGGCCGTAGACGGCAGTGGTGGCAACAACAATAACAACAAGGGCAGCGATGTGACGAGTGCTGCAGCAGCGACGTCGACTGCGGTAGCCGTACCTACGATCACGAGCAACGGCAGCAACAGCAGCAGTAGTGCTGGCAGTGGTGGCGTCATGAGCCCGACGATGGGGACGGGCTACGGCGCGCCGCAGAGCATGACACCCGTTGGTGTGCAGTCGTACACGAACAATGTGCCGCCATCCTCTGCGGCAGCCACGACGGGCATGCCTGCGATGATGATGCCGATGATGTCGCCTTTGCAACAGCAGCAACAGCAACAGCAGCAACAGCAGCAACAAATGGCGATGCAGATGCCGTATGCCTCGGGTGCCTTTCCAATGGGTGCGTATGACATGGCACGACACACGCCATACATGCCACTGCCGCACATGCAGCCGTACATGCCAGCCATGTCTATGCAACAACAACAGCAGCAGCAACAGCGATACTACATGGCGCAACAGCAACAGCAGCAGCAACAGCAACAACAGATGGCGATGTTGTCAATGATGTCGAACGTGAATGGCACCTGCAGTGGTGGCGGTGCTGGTGCTGCCGTTGTCGCTGCAGCAGCCGTTGCAGGCATGGGTGGCAACAACAGCAACAATGGCGGCAGCGGCAACAACAGCTACATGCACGGCAACATGATGCGGCCACAGCAGCCCGCCTTCTACGGCAACAGCAGCAACATGTCTGGCAGCCCGATGCTGCCGTACTTTCATGCGCAACAACAACAACAGCCACAGTACGCGCAGCACTCTGGCATGCTGAGCAACGCGGCATCTGCATCCATGCCCATGCTGCAACAACAGCAGCAGCTACAGCAGGCGTCGTCGTACAACAACAACAACATGTTGCGTGGTCATGATGTGTACAGTGGCAACGACGTGTATGCGGCGTCGACAAGCGCAAACAACACGCTGGCAGGTGTTGGTGCTGCTGGCAACGGCAGCAGTGACATGTTGTACGCCAGCAATGTCGTCGACAAGGGCAACAACAATGGCGGAGGTGCAGCGATGCTGCAGGGTGGCAGCTCCGTGTACAACACCACGGCAGCAATGCAGCAGCAGCAGCAGCAACAACAACAGGCACACATGCCGGCTGGCGTCATGCCAGGCACCGGCAACACGGCGATGCCATGGGTGACGATGACCATGTCGACGACGTCGTCGTCGTCGCAGCAGCAGTCGTCCGCGTGCAGCAGTGAGGCAAACATCGCTGTGACACACGGCGACACGGCAAACGAGGGCGGCAGTGCTGTTGCCCCGATGTCAATGACGACGAATGTGCAGACGGACAAGGGTGACGGCAGTGACGGAGTTGTACACAAGTAGTGCACACAACACATACAGCAAACACATATACATACGTACACACACACACGCACACGCAGACACTGACGCGCATGCTGGATGTATGTACAAGTATAGTTGTCTATGCATCGTACACTAGCATGCATACATGCACGTACAAGCATACACACACACACACACGCAGACACGCACTTGCTCACTTGTACGCAATGTGTGCACGCAGAGGTCAGCGTACTCCTTCTTCCGCGCATCCTCTTCGTCGTGGTGCGTCTGCGTCCGCACGCACATCGCGTGTGTGCGTGTGTGTGTGTGTCCATGATGTCGGTGACACAATGTGCAAACTGTTACTCACGCTAAGGTACGCACGCACACACACACACACACACGCTTGCCACGGCAACGTTCATGTCCTTGTACATACACTCTCTCCTCGACAACACACTCACACACACACACACACGCACATATATAAATATATATATGCGACTACATACACATATACGCACTATATACATATACAAACAAGTACACGTATATGTTGTCCTACGCAAGCGACATAAGACGCTCTCGGTGTGTGTGTGTGTGTGTGTGTTTGTATATGTGTGTGCGTGCGTGTAACACTGAGGACGAACGAGCACACGCATGCTTGCTTGCTACACACACACGCACGCTCACGCACACACGCACAGTGTGTGTGTGCCTGTTGACGCGCTAATCTACACAAGGGTATGTAAGGCACTGCACAACAAGGATGTGCTTGTATGCGTCAATGTTTGTGTCTTGTGTGTGTGTATGTCTGTGCGCGACGACGTTGCTGCTTTTGTTGCCTGTCATTGTTGTTTCTGTTGTTATGGGCGTGCACTGTAAAACGAACAAAAGACACACACACACACACACACACACACACACACACAGAGGCACACGACACGTGTCCGCGCACGCCATGGCCAAGTCAACTCGCTCCAAGTGGAAGAAGCTGCACCGCAGACAGCGTGCACAAGAGGCGGCCGCCACCACCGCCGCGCGCATCACACGGCTGCACGAGAAGCTCGAGCTAACGGTGCACGGCGGCATTGCCGCCGTCCCGCCGCAAGACCCAGAGACGCGCTTCCACTTTGTCAACCCGGAGCTCGATCCGCGGGTGCCGAATACGCGCAAAGACCTGAACAACAACTACCGCGCCGAGCTCAACCACGTCACGTACGACTACACGAAGCCGCTGCGGCTGCCACCACCGCGCACTAATGTGTACGGCAAGTCGCAGCCCGACGCGCCACACCCGATGACGTACCAGTACGAGACGGTCGACGCGGATGCGCCCATTGCGGGCCGGGCACTGACGAAGGAAGATATGCAACGCATAGCGGCGCGACAGCAGCAGCAGCAGCAGCAGCAGGTGACGCGTGCAAGCAACAAGAACGACGACGATGACGAGGAGGAGGCGCAGCGGCAGCACGTGCGTAGCAACAAGGCGGCGGCGGCGGACAAGAGCGCGGCAGACATGGTCGACGACGCACACGACGACGATGATGAGCCAGAGGAGTACGTCTTCGGGCTCGACGACGCGGCGCCGCGCAAGGTGCGCAAGGCGGCGCACAAAGCGAAGCACGCAAAGAAGGCCGTCGACACGCCGACGACAGCCGCAGCGGCGGCGGCACCTGTCAAGATTGCCAGTATGCGCGAGGCAACGCACAAGAACAAGCGCACCGTCGCCGCCACCGCGACGCGCAAGATGAAGCGCGTGGGCGCGGTCGATGGCGCCGCCGCAGCAGCCTCGACGCGCGTCGTGCGCAGCAGCAGCAAAAAGAAGAAGTCGCGTGCGTGACAACACACACACACACACCTCTAGTCGCCATGCTGACTGCATTACTTGAGTGTGTGCGTGTGTGTGTGTGTGTGTATACATGTGGCTGTCATAAGTGTATGTGTATGTGTGTGTGTATAAGCGACATAACACGAAGACCGCGTGCAATGTGTAAGCTGCGCAGTGGATAGTGCGACGTATGCGCGAGCGTGTGTACGTTTGTAATGTGTATGTGTGTGTATGTGTGCACACATGCTGCAGCTTGTATGTCACGAGTATGCTTGTGTTTGCGTGTGTCTACTTGCGCATGTACGCTGCATGTAGCGGCCAAAGGTGCGCCGTGACAGACTGATCGCCATACGTGCTGACGATCTGCATAGTCGTGTTTGTGTGTACATGTGTGTGCGTGCAGAGTGTAAACATGGGCAATATACTGAGCTGGTTTGACGGCATGTTTGCCAAGAAGAAGGCGACCATACTGATGGTTGGCCTCGATGCAGCAGGCAAGACGGCCATCTTGTTCAAGCTGAAGCTGAACGAAGTCCGCGAGACGGTGCCGACGATTGGCTTCAATGTAGAGACGGTCGAGTATCGTAACGTGACGTTTCATCTGTGGGACGTTGGCGGCCAGGAGCGACTGCGGGCGCTGTGGCGACACTACTATGACGGCGCCAGTGCTGTCATTTTTGTTATTGACAGCAACGATCGCGCACGCATGGCAGATGCGCAGCGCGAGCTGCGCCACATACTCACCGAGCCCGCCCTCGCCGGTGCCATCTTGCTCGTCTTGTGCAACAAGCAAGACCTGCCGCATCGCATGACACCGTCGCAGATTGTCGAGTCGTTTGGCTTCCGCGACACATCCGCAGCCGGCCTTGGCAGCTTGCTCGCGCGCCGGCAGTGGTACGTGCAGGGCTGCTGCGCCATCACCGGCGACGGCCTGTACGAGGGCCTCGACTGGCTGTGCAACCACCTGCCCAACGCGGCATGAGGACAATCTGCACGGTGCATATGTGTGTGTGTGCGAAAGTAGTGTATGTGTGTGTATGTGTATGTGTAAATGTGTGTGCATGCAGCTGTGTGTCTGTCTGTCTGTAAATCTACTTGTTGCATATTGTTGCTGTCATGACAAAGGAGCACACATACACAGCCACACACATACATACACAGACACACACGTCTTCTGTGCGCCGAGACAAGATGGTCGCCGAGAGCAAGGCTGCGAACCCGATGCGCGAGATTGTGGTCAAGAAGCTGTGCATCAACATTTGCGTCGGCGAGAGCGGTGACCGGCTGACGCGTGCGTCGAAGGTGCTCGAGCAGCTGTGCGAGCAGACGCCCGTGCTGTCGCGTGCGCGGCTGACGGTGCGCACCTTTGGCATTCGCCGCAACGAGAAGATTGCGGTGCACTGCACGGTGCGTGGCAAGAAGGCCGAAGAGCTGCTCGAGAAGGGTCTGAAGGTCAAGGAGTTTGAGCTGAAGAGCTACAACTTCTCGAACACGGGCTCGTTCGGCTTCGGCATCAGCGAGCACATTGACCTCGGCATCAAGTACGACCCCTCCACCGGCATCTATGGCATGGACTTCTACGTCGTCCTCGGCCGCCGCGGTGAGCGTGTGGCGCACCGCAAGCGCCGCTGCAGCCGCGTCGGCCACTCGCACCGCATCACGAAGGAGGAGGCGATGCGCTGGTTCGAGAAGGTGCACGACGGCATCATCTTCCAGGCGAGGAAGAAGAAGTCGGTGGTGCGTCGTCGCCGCCACTAGGCACGCTGACACATACATACATACACAATGTTCGCCATTGTGTGTGCGTGTGTGTTTGCGTGTGCGCCTGACGAGTGAGAGTGTGTGTACGTGCGAGAGCGCCTAGGCGTGCGTGCGTGTGTATGCTCGCTTCACTTTCTTGTTTCGTTTGTTTTGCCACGTTGCGTGTGTGTGTGTACGCGCGTTGACGTTGATGCACACAAAGACACGTACGTGTATATGCATACGCGTGTGCGTATGTGCTTGCCGTGTGCATGCTCTTTTTGTCGCATGTGTATGCCTGCTCAATGTATGTTGCCGTCACTGTCAGTAGTCGTTGCACACACACATACACACACACACACACACATACAGTGACATGAGCGACAAGACGACGAGCAGCGTCGCCTCTGCTGCTGCGACGATGACGACGACGGATGTGTCGGCCGACGACACGCTCTTTGCGCTGTCGCCGCTTGATGGTCGCTACAAGCGCACGACGCAGGCGTTGCGCGAGTACTTTTCCGAGTATGCTCTGTTCAAGTACCGCGTCAAGGTCGAGGTGCTGTACCTCGAGGCGCTGTGCAACGAGGTGCCCGCCGTCACGCAGCTGCGCGCGGTGCGTGCGGAGCAGCTGCAGGCGCTGCGCGCATGCACCATTGACAACTTCAGCATCGCCGACGCACGCAAGATCAAGCAGATTGAGTCGGTCACCAACCACGACATCAAGGCTGTCGAGTACTACCTCAAGGACAAGCTCGCGCAGTGCGGGCTCGAGTCGATTGCCGAGTTTGTGCATTTTGGCCTCACCTCGCAAGACATCAACAACACCTCGCTGCCAATGCTCTACCGTGACGCGCTGCGATCGCTCTACGTGCCGGCGCTCGACAAGGTGCTGGCGCAGCTGCACGCGCTGCTGCCGCAGTGGGACGTGGCCATGCTCGCGCGCACTCACGGCCAGCCGGCGTCGCCGACAAATCTGGCGAAGGAGTACATGGTGTGGATGGAGCGACTGCGCGTGCAGCGGGTGGCGCTGCTGGCGGTGCCGGCGAGCGGCAAGTTTGGCGGCGCGACGGGCAACTTCAACGCACACAAGTGCGCCTACCCCGACGTCGACTGGCGCGCCTTTGGTGACGTGTTCCTTGACAAGTACCTTGGTCTGCAGCGTCAGCAGTACACGACGCAGATTGAGCACTATGACCAGCTCGCCGCCTCGTTTGACGCGTGTGCGCGGGTGCAGACGATACTGACCGACTTGTGCCGTGACACGTGGCAGTACATTGCGATGGGCTACTTTCGTCAAAAGGTTGTCGCCGGCGAGGTGGGCAGTAGTGCGATGCCGCACAAGGTCAACCCGATTGACTTTGAGAATGCCGAGGGCAACCTCGCGCTGAGCAATGCACTGCTGCGGTTCTTGTCGGCCAAGCTGCCCATCTCGCGTCTGCAGCGCGACTTGACCGACAGTACGGTGCTGCGCAACGTTGGCGTGCCGCTCGGCCACGGCCTCATCGCGCTCGCGTCGATCAGTCGTGGCCTGGGCAAGCTCGTTGTCGACAAGGACGCGATTGCGGCGGACTTGTCGAGCAACTGGGCAGTCGTCGCCGAAGGCATACAGACGGTGCTGCGCCGCGAGGGCTACGCGCAGCCGTACGAGGCACTGAAGAGTCTGACACGCGGTAACCAGCACGTCACCGAGGCGGTGGTGCGTGAGTTTGTCAAGGGCTTGCAAGGCGTCAGCGAGGAGGTGCGCGCCGAGCTGCTCAACATTACACCCTTCACCTATGTCGGCTACACCTCTCAGCTATAACATGTACACGCAGCCCTCTCTCTCACGCACGCACACACTTGTGGCCATGTGCCTACGTGTGCGTATATACGTATATATATGTATGTGTGTGTGTGTGTGTGTGTGTGTGTGTGTGTGTGTGTGTGTGTGTGTGTGACGATGACGTGTAACAACACTGCGTGCGCAGTAAGCGGCGTAACAAAGTGTGACATATACAAAAGAAAAGGTGTGTGCGTGTGTGTGACGATGTAAACACGACAAGTGCGCAGTCATCAAGACATACACACACACGCATATACTTGCATGTGTGTGTATGGTCAATGTATGCATACCTCTTTGCACGTGTGCTAGAGTTGTTTTTTGCAGGTGTAGAGAAGGCACGAGAAGAGCAAAAAAGAAAGGGTCATCTTGTGCGTACGTACGCGTGTGTTTGTGTTTGTGAGCTTGTCTGTACTCACGCGTCAACATGTCCATGTCATCGCTGCCGCCGACCGAAGTGGCGGACGTGAGCAACGACAGCCTCTTCTCCGACTCGGTCGAGTTTGATCGCGCACAGAAGCCCCACGTCGAAGAGGACGAGGCAGCAGCGGCCGCAGCGGCGGCGGCAGACGAGGCGGTGAGCAACGGCCACGGTGACGCGGCGGCGACGGCCGCCGACGGTGGCGGTGATGGCGCGACGCCTAATGGTCACGCCCGCCCCAGTGCCGACCGGCGGCGCACGAGTGAGACGACGCGCCTGGACGACGCGGCTGAGCAGGCGCCACCGCCGGTGACGACGCACATGAAGCCGCGTCTGCTGGCGACGCGGCAGCCGCAGCAGTGGCGCGAGGCTCAGCTGCGCGTGCCAGACGATGACCCGGACGACGAGTTCGACCTCGCCACGGTGCAGCACCCCGTGTACGTGGCGACGGAAGAGGACGGCGGTGACGGCGACGGCAGTGTGGCCAATGGCACACACCCCGGCACATCGACGACGTCGCTCGACCGCCACCCCGCGCCGGCAAGCAACAGCGGCGGCGCCGGCAGCGGCAAACACCGCATCACCTTCCTGCACGGCGAACCAGACGCGCGCGGTGATGTGACCAACTGCTTTGACGAGCCCGGCCTGCTCTACCGCATTGTCGACAAGAAGAATCGCATCTGGGCCTTTTACAATGACAGCCTCACGTTCGAGGTGCACATTACGTGCACGTTTGGCAAGCACAGCAAGCTCGAGGCGCTTGACAACACCCGCCTCTCGCGCACCGAGGCGGACGAGTACGTTGCCGAGGTGGTGGTCTACCCGTGCGAGACGGAGCGCTTTGTCAAGGGCTTTGTCAATGGCTTCAGCAGCAAGCTGCGCGCCGTGCCGCTGTCGAACGAGTACTACGCCGCGCGCACACAGCAGCAGTGGGATGGCACGATCAAGGGCGAGGTGGAGGCCATACACGCTGCCGTGGCAAAGGAGTATGGCGGCAACGGCGAGGCCGCCGTGGCGGCGGCGCTGGCGGACGACGAGGCCATTCTGCGCGTCTGCCTCGCCCATCAGCTGCCCTTTGTCGACTTGACCTTTCCGCCGACGCAGGCGTCGCTCGACGTGGGGGCGCTGCGGCCGCTGAAGCGGCTGCCATGGGCGCGTCCGCGCATGTTCGTCGCACCAGAAGTGCGTGACCAGGTGCGGCTGTTTCGCCAGCCCGTCGTGCCCGGCAACGTTGCCGAGGGCGAGCTTGGCGACTGCTGGCTCATGTGCGCCATTGCGACGATTGCCGAGTCGCCGCAGACGATCATGCGTCTGTTCCGGCACCCGCGCGGCGCCGAGGCGGGCCGTCGCGAGCGCGCCGTTGGCGCGTACCGCGTCACGGTGAACAAGAATGGCCTGTGGCGCAGCGTCCTTGTCGATGACTACCTGCCCGTGGTCGCCAACACGCCCAAGTTTGCCCACGGCACCGACGCGTGCGAGCTGTGGCCGGCGATCTTGCAAAAGGCCTACGCGAAGCTGCACGGCAGCTACGCGGCCATACAAGCCGGTGACCCCATACACGCCCTGACGGACCTGACGGGCTGCCTGTCCATGCGCTTCGACGACGAGTTTGTGCAGGCGACGACGACGCTGAGCGGCGGCGGCGATGGCGCGACGCCGACGGCACACGCCGCGTCATCGTCGCCGTCGTACAAGCTGTTTGAGCGGCTGATGCGCTGGCATGGCGCGGGCCATCACATCATCGTCACCACGCCGGGCAAGGCGCCCGCGGTCATTGTCGATGGCGCGCAGCACAAGACCCTCGACTTCTCTGACGAGCCGGAGCTGATGCAGCGACTGGCCGGCACGGGTTTGCTGCCTGGTCACGCGTACACGGTGTTGTCGGTGCGGCACTTTGCCAAGGAGCACGTGCAGCTCGTCTGCCTGCGCCGTGCGTGGGACTATGGTGTGCCGGCCAGTGGCGAGTGGAGTGCGACGTCGCCGCTGTGGACGCAGCACGCGGCGATTGCCGCAAGCGTGCAACACGACCCGGCCGACAAGACTGTCATGTGGCTGCCGTGGGAGACGGTGCTGCGGCACTGCAACGGCGGCGGTGTGTGCTTTTGCGGCCGACTCGGCAGCAACGGCGACGACGCCGTCACACCGACAAAGCCAGCAGCAGCGGCAGCGGCCGCAAACAGCAGCCAGAGCAACGGCGGTGACGGTGGCAACGGCGGCGCGGCGACTGGCCCAGTTGCCGCGTACGACTATCGCGTGCCGGTGACGTTTGCCGATGGCAAGCCAAGTGTCGTCTTTGCCCTGCACGTCACGCAGCCAACACAGCTGTGCTTGACGCTGTCGAACATGGACAACCGCACGCTGCTTGGCAACGTCAACAAGGTCAACGGCGCCTCTACAGCTGCCGCCTCGCCGACGGCGACGGGGATGGCAAACAATGGCAGCGCGCAGAACGGCAGCGGTGACGGCAGCGATGGCCACGCGAGTGCGGCAGCGGCCGCTATGGCCGCCGCCGCAGCAGCAGCAGCCGAAGATGCGAGCGTGGTCGACTACCCGCCTATCATGTTGTCGCTGTGCACGCCGAGCGAGGACGAGGCGGCGACGTACGACGTTGTGCTCAACACCGCCGCCGATGTGCTGCGGCCGTCGGGGACGCGCTGGACGTTTCTGCAAGCGCGTGAGATTGGCATGATGTGTGAGTTGCAGCCCAATGCGCAGCCATACCTGGTGCTGCCACGCCTCATGGAGACGGCGGATGTGGTGGACGAGGTGGTGGGTGACGGCAGCGGCACGGCAGCGAACGCGGCGAGCGCCGGTGCGACTGCCGCGGCGCTGCGGACGTCATACAAGGCGCTCGACAAGCGTCACTTTGCCAATACGTGTGCACGCGGTGGCAATAACAAGAATAATAACAACAGCAATGCCGCCGCCGCCGCCGCCGACGAGGAGGTGCCCGTGACGTTTGGCCTGCGCTGCGCCACCGCACTACAGCCAGCCGGCACGGCCACGCAACAGCAGAGCAACGGCGGTGGTGCGGCGGCGTTGTCGGTGCGCCTGTGCTGCCTCGACGGCGGCAACTGCGTCTTCGAAAACTTTCCACGCTTCCCGAGCGACGACCTGGTCGACACGTCCGCGCCGCTGTACTATCAGGTCAAGAGGCCAGAGAGCGGCTACGCCGAGGAGAAGACGGGCACGTCCTTGTCGTAAGACCACGTATGTGTGTGTGTGTCTAAGTACGTAGTGACATGTGTGTGTGCGTGTGTCAGTGTCATTGTGTGCGTGTGTCCGCGATGTATAGTGCAGCAACGATGCATGCACGCGTGTGTGTGTGTGTGTCTTTGTGTATGTGTGTGTATATATGTATGTTTACTTGTGTATGCGCGCTGTGACCACGATGTGTACAGAGTACATGCTATGACTAGAGAAGATATGCTTGTTGTTGTTTATGTGTGTGCGCAAGCGTGCAATGGCTAGTAAGCGCGTTGACAGCGACTTGTGCGTGTGTACGTAACATATGTGTGCGTGTGTGTGTGTGACGGTAGCGAAAAGAGCATAGTACGCTGTCATGCGAAGTGTTGTGAAGGGCAGGGAGTGTGTGGCGACTAGATGACATTGTTGCGTACATGTGTGTGCGTTGGTGTATGTAGGCGATGACGTGTCCTCGTCGACCTGTTTTGTGCATGTGTTTGTGTCTACACACACGCGCGTGTGTGTCAAATCCATTCAGCATGTATCGCTCGTATTGTGTGCAGCTGCGTGCATCATCTGCGCGTGTACATGTGTGTGTGTTTGCATACGTTGTTTTTTGTGTGTTGGTAGCCCTCATCGTCACGTTGTCGTGCGTGTGTACAGGTATATATATATATACATATACGTGTGTGTGTGTGTGTGTCGACGCGAGCACCTGACGCGCTCATTTGCAGCGCATAAGTATACACACACACGTACACGTGCACGTGCACGCGTACACATCTGCACATACATTTGCACATTTGCACATGTCTCTATGCCTTGTCATGTGCAGTAGGAAAAAGGGTCTCTGTGTATATACTGTACAGTGTGTGTATGTCTATGCACAGCGAACGTGTGCAGTCGACGGCTGCAATAGCAGCAGCAGCCGGTGCCACAGTAGGGCCACCGCAGCCACCACCCGGGTCTGCATCATCGTCGTCGCCGTTGCAGCAACAAACGCCACCGCTGCGTCGCCCTGTGACACGTAACATGTCCATGCCAGCGCTGAACCTTGCGCGGCCGACGCGTGCGCCGGTGCTCGTGCAAGGCCTCGCGCAGCCGCAGCACGTCCATGACAGCGAGCACGACGCGGTCGCCGCCGCAGCGACGCCGCTGCGTGGCAACAGCAGCAACAGCTACAGCAACAGCATCAGCAATAGCTACCACACACCCGTGGAGAACAACGTCAGCGGCGGCGCGTTTGTCCCGCACGCGCCACCGTGTAGTGAGCGCAAAGATGTTGTGTCGCCGCGTGTGCCACACGGCAGCGCAGCAGTGACGAGCACGACAGGCAACGCCACGGGGCTGCTGCCGGCGTGTGCGCCGCCACCCTCGTTCACGGCACTGCACTGGAGCAACAGCTGCAACAGTCACGTCAGCATACAAGTACAGCAGCAGCAGCAACAGCAGCCATACGGCGGCAGTATGGCAAGCAACAACAACTACAACAGCAACAACAACGGCGGTGGGGGTGGCAGCAGCAGCGCACATGCGGCGATGCGCGGCGTGACGTCGTCGCTGCGGCAGCCGCTGTCGACGTTGCTGCCACCGCGTCGACACACGAACACGGCGGCGCCCGCGGCGATTGCCGTAACGACACCGCTGCTGGCGCCACCGCAGCAACAAGCTGCGCTTGCGCTTTCCCTGCTGTCGTCATCACCCTACATGAGCAGCGGCAGCAGGGTCGGCGCGGGTGGCAGTGGCAATCGCATGCGCTCCTTGTCAACGCAGCTGTCACACGGCTACGCACCGCACGTGCCACTACAGCGTCACTCGACCAGCAGCCACTCGCGTCTGCAGCTGCAGCCCGTGACGACACAAGCGTCATCGTCACAGCAGCAGTCTCAACAACAGCCACAACGACAGCAGCAGCAGCTGCTTGTGCAGACAAGCAGCATCGCCGCCGAGCAGGACGACGCAGACGACGTGGACGACAATGACAATGTTGCGACGCCTACGAATGCCACTGCAACAGTGACAGCAGAGGCGACGCGCATGATGCAACTACACGTCTACTGTGCACACGACCAGAGCAGCTTTGTGTGTGACGTGCCGCGCAACATTACGTATGACCGTCTGAAGCGCGTGCTCACGCGACGCTGCCGCCTCGCCGCGGACGCATCGCTGGCGTTGTATGTCGGTGTCACGGGTGCTGCAACGGTGACGTCGCCCTCGTCGGGGCCTGCAGACGCACAACAACAACAACAAGCAGCGATGACGAGACTGCGACGCAACAGCATGACGCTGCTCGCGCGCGCCGCAGAGCAGAATGGCTTTGTCCACGTCAGCGCCGTGGCGCTGGTCGATGTGCGTGACAGCAACGACGCGGAGAACAACAACGTGAGCGGTGGTGGTGGTGGTGAGCGCAGCGCCGCAGCAGCGACGGCGTCGACGTCGTCTGCCGCCGCGACGGCGTTGTCTGCGGCGCTCGCGATGTACAACAACAGTCGAAGTCAAGACGAGAGCTACGAGCGGCCAACATCGCCGCCACTGTACGGCGCGCGGCCGCCCGCGCAGCGTCGCACCGCGCCAGCCACCGCGCACGCCCCGGCGGCAGCGACGACGGCAGTTGCGTCAAGCAACGAACATGTCGAGGTGCAACGCGGTGTGCGCACGTCTTCGTCGCAGCACGGCGGCGTAGGCGGTGTGCGCACGTCGCGGCGTCGCACATCGAGCGGCGCGGCGGCGGTGCGTCGCAGCAGCAGCAGCACCGCGGGCAGTCGCGGTGGCAGCGACAGTGTGGTGTGGGTAGCCGTACCCGGGGTCGATCCGCAGCCGCAACAACAGTCACAACAACAAGCAGCAGCAGCGCTGCCGCAACGCAGCTCGCGACGTCGTCACTCGCACCAGCGCAGTAGTCGCAGCGGAAACTTCTCCTCGTCGGCGTCGCGGCTGGCGTGGGCGAAGGTGACGGCGGGTGGCGGCAGTCTGCCGTGCGTCGATGACGTGGACATGGTCAACGGCATCGACAGCAGCAGCGAGGATGACTGCCCGCACGGCGACAAGGACGGTGACAAGAGTCACAGGGAGCTGCTGCTGCTGTCGACGCCGTCGCTTGCGCCACCCGCACACGCGCATCGCAGTGACGGTGTCAGCAATACAGCAACGACAACAGGGGCCGAGGCGCGCGCGACGCGCAAACACGCAACAACGACTGTGGGTCACACACCGCGGCGGCGCAACACCTCACACCACACCCCGCGCGGCACGCGTGCTCGTCACGTGGCCACGTCACAGCAATGCTCGACAATGTCGCTGACGCAAGACGACACGACACTGCCATCGCACACGAGCGATGTGCAAAACAATGACAGCAGCGCCAGTGCGATGGCTAGTGCTGCTGCGGCTGGCGTTGCCGGTGCTGCGGCCATGCTTGTGGCCGTCGGCGCAGGCGCCAATGACGACGACGATGACACGCGAGTCGACCTGGTCGACGTGAACGAGGCGGGCAGACGAGTCGACGAGGCACTGCAGCTCGAGCACGCGGAGGCGCTCATGACGCCCATGCCGACGATGCAGCTGATGCGCTTTCGCACGACGGCGCGTGCGCGACACACGTCCGCGGACGCCAACGAGCAGTCGAAGACAAGCATGAGTACAGGTGGTGACGGGGGCGGCAGTGCCAGCAAGCCGACAGCCACGACAATGACCGCCGAGGACGCGGTGGGCAATGGCAGCCACGGACGACAACGGCTGCCGTCACGGCGACAACGACAAACGCAACCGCAAACGACTACAGCGGCAACGGCACAGCACGAGGGCGGCGTGGCGGCCGAGTCGCAAGCCGAGCACGCCGCATCGACGGCAACGGCCACAGCATGGCCGCAGCACGACAGTCACGAGTTGCGGCTACAACGCGCCCTCGACGCACTGCAGCGCAACGTCATTGCGTGGCGGCGTGTGCGTGTGATTGGCAAAGGCTCGTTTGCCATTGTCTACGAGGGCGTCCTCGAGGATGGGCAGCACGTGGCGGTCAAGGTGCTCGAGGTGCCGAACTTGACCGACGACGTCCTGGAGGCGGTGGCGATGCTGCGTGCACAGAAGAGCAGTGACGAGGTCGCCGGCGAGGTGGCGGGGCGCAGCGCGAGTGTGTGCAGCTTGTACGACCCGTCGTCGAACCTCGTCGTCGAGGTGCAGCGGCTCGTGCGTGAGATCAAGCTCATGCATCGGCTGCAGCACGCGAACATTGTGCGCTACATACACTGTCAAGTCAGTCGCTCGTGGGCCGATGTGCCCGGCGGCAACGCCGCGGCGGCGCTGCAGAAGAGCGTCGACGCGAGTGCGGGGATGGCGGCGGCGGCAGCGAATGGTGGTGGTGGTCGTGGTGGTGGTGGTGGTGGTGCACAGCCTTGGCTTGCGTCCAGTGAGGGCACAAGCGATGCGCTGTCGTCGTCGATGGAGACGTCCGCGATGGGGCAGCTGCTGCAGGTCGAGATTATGATGGAGCTGTGCACACGTGGGCCGTTGTCACGGCTGGTGCGCAGCTCGCCGAATGGGCGGCTGCCCATGCCGCAGGTGCGGCGATACATTGCGCAGGTGCTGCAGGGCCTGTCCTATCTGCATCACCGCGGCGTCATTCACCGCGACATCAAGATTGACAATGTGCTGCTGAGCGACGAGGACGTCGCCAAGCTCGCCGACTTTGGCTGTTCGCGTCGCATTGCGCCGGCGGAGGGCGGCTCGTCGGTGCGGCCCAGCCGCGTCCGCTCCCCCTCGCACGCCGGACACAAGAGCCGCCACAACAACAACAACAATGACGACGACGACGACGAGGACGATCGCCGTTTGCAGCAGACGGAGACGAGTGTCGCGCTCAGTCGCATTGACAGTGGCCTCATGGGCACCATCAGCGGTGTGGCACACACACTCGTCGGCACGCCACTGTACATGGCGCCCGAGGTGCTGCTGCAGGAGACAACGACAACGACGGCGACGGCGGCGTGTGACGCGAGCAGCAGCAACCTCACTACGGCGTCGTCGTCAGAGGCGACGTGTAGCGGCAGCGGTGGTGGCGGCTACTCGCGCCCCGCCGATGTGTGGTCGGTGGGCTGTCTGACACTGCAGCTGCTCGGTCGCTCGCCGTGGCCGACAAAGAGCGGCGGCGGTGGCGGTGGCGCGTTTGGCGGGCTGCAGCTGATGATGCGCATTGCGCAGTCGAAGGAGCCGCTGCCGCCGGGCGTACCGCAACGCGCACCGCAACCGCTGTACGACTTTCTCGTCGGCTGCCTACAACGCGATCCGGCACGGCGCGCCACGGCGCAGCAGCTACTGTGCATGCCGTGGATTACGTGCCCACCGGACGAGCTCGAGGAGCTGCCACCTGACGCGTAATGTGTCTGTCACTCTCTTTGTGTAAGTATGTGTGTGTGTGTGTGTGTGTGTGTGTGCGTATGTATGCGAGGACGTGCGGCATGGTATCGTTACATTGTGCGCCTGCGGCTTCTTGTGAGCGAGTGCATGGCCGCATTGGCGTTGTTCACGTACTTGCGGGATTGTGTGTGAGAGGTGGGTGTGCGTGATATGGTGCGTTGTCGTCGTCACCATTGTTGCTGTTGTTGTTGCCGCCGTCGCGTCATGTCATCGTTACTGTACGTATGTTCATGTGTATATGTGTTTGCTACTATCGCTCGTTACGAATGTTAACGTTGCATATGCATATATACACACAGTCTTTCTTCTCTTGTTTTCACTACCCCGCTTGACTTGCCCACTCAGCGTACACAATGATACATGCCCTCTCTCTCTCTTCCTCTCTTTCGCTCATACACACACACACACTTGTCCTCTCCTCCGTGGCCCTCACTACACTGCCCGTACCTCACCACATACCCTTCCCTCATCATCCTCACTCGTATACGTATCGAGGCAAACATGCACACACACACACACATATATACGCTCTCCGCCGCTGACTCGCCGTTTGTGCGCGCTGACAAACATGTACATGCGTGTGCGTGTGTGTCACATCATCTATGCATGTTTTGGTGTCGCGCCGCACTCGCCGACTTTTCACATTCATACACATACACAGAGAGGGAGTGTGAACGAGATGCTTGTTCGTCCACCGTCATGCACGCTGATAACCATTGCCCATACGCCGTCATCTGTGTACGCTGCTCAAGTTATAGTGTCGCACACGCAGCGACACGTGTCATGATCGTCGTCGCTGTTGCGTGCGTGTACACGAGCGTTTGCACATACATACACACATACACACACACGTATATATGTAATGTATATGTGACGCACTCTTTGCATATATATATATATATATATATGTGTACATATGTCAATGTGGTAGTGTGATTGTATACGTTGCGACACGTACGGAAAAAGAGAAGGTCGTTGTGGCGCACGCGTGCCGCCGTACTCGTCACGCGTCGTCAATGTACGCCGTACGTCACATGGCACAGCCGCGCACAACACAAACGCACACATCATCGTTGCACTTGAGCGCGCATGTGTGTGTGTACACACAAGTGTGCTTGCACGTGCGTTGGCTGTTTTCACTTGGCGCAACAGAGTGTACACATACAAACGCACACACAAAACACACAACACAAACACACACACAAGTAGCACGACTTTGCGTGTCATCACGCCATGGCTGTTCGACAAGCGCGTGTGCGCACCGAGTCGATGGTGCAGCGCTTCGCCGCCAAGCCGATCAGCGAGGGCTATGACTTGTGGGACCGCGACTACCTGCTCGGCGCGCTGCGCCTCTTCACGTTCAAGTCGGAAACGGCGCCGCCGTTTCAGCTGGGCCCGTGCCTTGACGCAGTGGGCGAGATTGCGCTGCAGCTCGACGGCGACGAGGACGCGCGCGAGAGCTTCGCGCTGGCCGCGGACAAGTACAAGCTCATACAGCAGCCCCTGCTCGCGGAGCTGATGCGCGTCAAGCTCGTCGACGTCGAGCACGGCAGGAGCGCCGCACTTGCGCAGCTGCAGACGCTGCTCGCACAGGTCGACAAGTGGCACCCGCAGCACGGCAGCAGCGGCACCGCCGCGCCGCCCGCGATGGACAACAAGACGCGCACCGCGCTGGCACGCTGCTACACGTGCCTCGCCGAGCTGCTCCTCGCGTGCGCCGATGCGGCGCAAAACGACAACGAGGAAGAGGAGCAACAACACGAATCGCAACCGCAGCAGCAGCAGCAGCAACAAGCGGCAGCGGCGCTGCTGCAGCAGGCGGTCGAAGCGGCCTCGCGCGCCGTCGCGCTTGGCTACGATCGCGTGCACATTGCCTACTGCGCGCTCGGTGATGCGCACGAGGCGGCTGGGCAGCTGGCGCAGGCCCGCGCCGCCTACGACGCGGCCTTGACGCACTGCCCCAGGTACGTCGCGGCACTCGAGCGTCAGGTGGAGATGGTGAAGCGCATGGCGTCGGCGACGGCCGCGGCGACGACGATGCTGCAGCAACCGCAGCAAGGCCACAACAACGACGACAAGGCGAGCAGCCAGAGCGAGCTGCTTGCGCTGCTCGACCGCCTCATCGCGGCACACCCGCGCGCCGCGGCGATACGCGAGAAGGCGTTCCTGCTCGCCGAAGTCGACGGCGAGGCCGCCGCGCTGGCGTTCCTCGAGCCGTACCTGACTTCGCCGCCGCTCGAGGAGATGGAGAGCGTCGACAGCGTGCGACACACGACGACGGCGACGCTGCTGAAGGCGAAGGCGGCGATCTTGGCGGACGCAAACAGGCTCGCCGAGGCACGCGCGGTGGTGCAGCAGGCGCTGCAGCTGTGCGCCGACGACGACGAGGCCGCGTCGATGCTGGCGGACATTGACGCGGCGAGCGCCACCGCCGGCGGTGGTGGGCGCGTGGCGCCCGTGACGGCGTAGCGTCGGACGGCGCGCATGTGCGCGTATATGTGGTTGTGTGCTTGTGCGTGCTTGTGTGTGTGTGTGTGCGTGTGTGTGGTTGTGTGTGTGTGTGCGTGTGAGTCTGTGCGTAAGGTGGGCGTAGCGAAGGCAAAGAAGAACAGCAGATAACGACAAGCGCGTGCGCGCGAGCACGGCGCGCGTTGCACAACAAGGCGGCGGCACACACGACGCAAAGCGACGCGCGCATGACAAGCAGCGCCCATGCATGCACACACTTGCCTTGCGCAGAGTACGCGCACATGCGCATACGCACACACACACACACACACACACACACACACACACACAAGCACACAAGCGATTGTAACAACAACAAGTCCGTACGGCCAGGCGAGCGCAACAAGTTTGGCTGCTTTGCTTCGCCGCGGCGTGTACATACATACGCGCGCGGACGCGCACAGAAGCGAACATAAACGAATATATATATATATGCGCATCGCGCACCCGCGCTGACACCCCACACCCGCCATGCCATCATCCAGCTGCTACACCTCACCCGGCTCGGTGGCGACGCCGAACGCCGCGAGCGCGTTCCCGAGCGCCAGCGCCACAGCCGCACCCGCGCGCGCGCACGACGGCAAGCAACGCCGCGCGCACGCGCACCCGCATAGCCGCAGCGCGCCGCAGCCGCAACAACACCACGACGGCGGCAAGACGCCACCGCCGCGGCGCAGTCGCAGACACGCGCGCCAGCGCGGACGCGGCGCGGTGACGGCAACAACGCCGCCGGCGACAACGCCAGCGCGCACAAGCACGCGCGCGGCAACGACGCGCGACGACGACAGGGCGCCCGACGACGACGCGCCGCAGCCGCGGAGCGACGCGGCGACGCGCGAGGGCCGGCGCACACGACGGCAGCGCCGCGGCACGCGCCACCGACGCCGCGGCGACAAGACCGAGCAGCACGCGCGCGAGCACGACACGCCAACGGCGGGCGCCGATGACAAGAACACTTCAGCAGCAGCCGCCACGACAACGACGACGGCGACAACCAGCAGCGCCGCCAGCACCACGCCCAGCACGCCGACCGCGCCGCCAAACGCGGCGGCGGCCGCCACACCGCACGACAGTGACGCGGCACTGCGGCAGCGCGGGCTACGCGTGCACGCGGCCGAGTTTCGCCCCGGGGCGTTGTCCGGCGCCGTCGCGGCACCGCGCGCGCGCCGCGGCGGTGGCCATCACCACCGCCACGGCCACCGCGGCCAGCACAACACCACGCACGACACCGACAATGTGCAGCACAACCGCGTCGTGCTGTCCGACGTCGTCGCCAAGGACGAGACGCTCATGTTTGACCTGCTCGACGCCGCCGACGCCACGACGACGGCCGCCGCCGCGGCAACGGCGCCGGCGCCGGCGCAGGACGACACCGGCGGCGCCGCGCCGGCCGCGAACGACACTGGCGCAGGCGACGCACAACCGCCACACGCGCCGGCGGCGACCGACGGCGGCGGCGACGGCGACGAGAGCAGCTACGAGGACGAGGACGTGTACATTGGCAGCTTCGCCGCGCCGCTGGTGCGGACGCCGCTGACGTACCTGCCGTGTGGCGTGGCGCCCGGGGGCGGGTACTGGGCGGACGCGGCGGCCGCGGCACGCGCGCGCGCCGCCCCGCACGCCACCGAGCCCGACCTCGGCAGCGTCAGCGACTTGCTCGGCACGACGCTGCCGCTCGCCGCCGCGTCGGGGCACGACAGCCGTGGCACGTCACCGTCGCTGTGCGTACTGCCGTGGTCGGCCGCCTCGCCCACCGACGACGTCGACGAGTGGGAGGTCAACAGCAGCGCCTACGAGGACAGCCTTGACGAGGAGCAGCGGCAGTGGATCGAAGAGCAGCTGCGCGCCACCGACAACCCCGACGGCTTCTTTGCATAGCCGACGCACAAACACACACACACACACGCACAAGAGCACGCGCGCGCATGTGCTGTTGCCACTGCCACTGCTGCCGACAAATGCATGTGTTGCCTCTCCTTTGCCTCTTGCCTTGCCACGCCAGCGCGGCGGCACAACCTCGCGCTTGCACGACCGCAACGACGGCGACGACCGCCATGACGCAGGCGCCGCGGCGCG